>JAWWEW010000088.1:66859987-66881175 GCA_035583185.1 Anabacerthia variegaticeps | reverse complement strand
TAATTATTTAAACATTGTCATTATCTTTGACCACAGTTTAATGGCAGGGATTCTGCACACTTTAAAAAAGCTGTCAAACTCATAACTGATACAAAGGTTTTAAAGGTCTGATTTCTAAAGAGAATGAGACACCTTTTACATTTGGAAGTGGTGTTTCTTGTAAGCATCACAGTACTGTTAACAAGGACTACTTTTTATTACATATCATTTCTATATACAGAAAACTTAATTCTCTGTGACCATCTACCTGACATGCTTTTGCTGTGAAGTCTGTTTTTTTAATGCAGAAGCACAGCAAAGGTCTTTTCATAGAAATAAGGAAAGAAAGAAAAAAAAAAATAAAGAAACAAGGATTTTCAGATATGACATATAATGTTTTCTGGTCTCTTTTAGATGGTCTTATTAAAAGAAAAAGCAACATGATATGAAGTCCTTTGTTGTGGTTCCTGTATAACATGGATGTGTGCCTCACATGTCATCAGGTACCTTGCTCCTTAACTTGTGCCTTGGAGCTTAAAGAACACATTCTGTGTGTTGATTACACCAAAATGAGAATCCAGCTCTAAAAAACATAGCCTTTTTTAAGTTTGTTCAAGTAAAATGCTATAGTCGAAGTTGCAAACAAATCTCTTGGAGGGATTAGGCAGACACCATTTTAATTTATCCATTCCAGAATTCGGTGCCAAGAACTCTACAAAGATGAAAATAAAGAAACCGCCGACTGTGCATTTTTGTTGTTGGAGCTGCTGCGGCAGCAGTCTCGGAAAAAGGAAGGAACTGCTGTGCTACCTCAATCCCACACATACTGAAAGCCCGTAAGAAGCTGGATTCTCACATCCCTTTGCCAAATAACTGGATAGCAGCTGAAATCCACCAAGTGCAGCTTTGTATAAAGAAAAGAAGAAAAAGAAAAAGACAGAAAAAATAGCAGATGTTCGGAATAGTGACTGTACTGCAGATTATTTTAGTGTGGGGGGTCTGAAGAGTGGAGCGAGCTATTTTTGGAGTGCCTTGCAAGAAGTAAATAATGATGTAGCTGTTGGTAAAACACTACGTGGGGTTCTATGTTTGTAAATGTTCCCTTCTTTGTAGACACAGGTTGGTTTTTTGCAAATGCAATGTTAAAGTTCAAATGGCAAAATGCATCTGGAATCTGCATTTAGCAAGTTCTGCTGAGATGAGCAGACAAAGGTGTCTTTGTTAGATCCTGGCAGTTGTTAAAAGACTGCAACTCTCACCTGCCATCAGCTATGAACCAGCCCAGAATGGTGCAGCTTTTTGTCATTCCTAGGTCCTCTGCAAAATGGGTTCAGTCTGCTTCCAGTTTTCTCAGATGATACATCACACTGACATGATATTAATTTTGCACTTGCATTATTGATTATTACTGTAAATTTACAGTAAAGAGCTGGGACCATGGTCATTAGAGTGTCCAAGAACAGGATAAAATTTATTTTTGGTGATGACAAGTTGTTTGGAAGCTACTGAGACAGCTGGCTTGTTATCTTTCTTTGGACTAGCCTTTCTATAGTTAATGAATGGTTAGCCTGTTGTTAAGGCGACACAAAATTGGTTGTGCTGTGTATTCAATGCACCACAGTAACATTTTTCCACATGGGGAAACATACAATTACAACAAAAATTACCATGATTAGCAACTTAAAGCAGGAAGCACAATTTGCATACAAATATATTTTCTCATGTCTGTCTGGTTTTGAAGGCTGCTTTTAACAAAATACTTGATGATACCTATATCTTAAACTGTGGAGGTGGTCCCCTTGGTGGTGTGTGTCAAAATTCCTGTAGCTGTTGACTTGATTGGATAATCCTCCAGAGACTGGAATTTCCATCTGATCCCACTATAGTCAAGAATCTTGTTGTCTCTAAGTCATTTCTCTCTTAAACTAATCAGCTGAACTTTTGCCAAGGAAACCATAAGGTTTATAGCTACAATTCCATGATCCTATAAATCTTTTTAGTAATTAGGCAGGAATTAAGTAACTATGGTGTATCAATATTTGCATGTGTTATCTATAATTTCCTTCCTACAATATAAATCACTCTTCCAGAATATTAAATTTTGGTGGTCTTATTGAAATCTATTTTTTTGCAGTATAGTTCTCTTTAAAAAATACTCAGTCACTACTGTATGTTCAGCTCCTGCACCTCACATGAAGTGTGCATGTGTATGCACACCTATTGCATACACACATCTATTTATGTTAAAACATAAAAATGTTCTAAACTAAAGCAAAACTAACAAAAAAAAATTAAAAAAAAATCCCTCCTTAACTTAAAAAATGCTGAGAGGTGAAAATGAGTTGAATAAAATGAAACTTGCAAAAGTGCAAGCAGCTGCCATGAGTGTTCTGCAATAATTCATATATTTTATTGTTCTGTTTTGTTTTTTAGATAATTAGTTGGTGGCAAAGGAATAATCATGTTGCATGAAACATTGTGAATTTAATTTCACAATGAAAGCTGTACACTGTATATACTGCGAGTTAAAAGGACAAACAAAGTCTGTTAAAGGGCCAGGCCAAAAAAAAAAAAGGAATTTCATGCCCAAAATACCCTGCTGATATTTTTTTTTTTCCCTAGAATAAAGTTGGTCTACCTGTGGTTTCAAAATCAGCAATTCAAGATCTTTGCTTTGGTTTATTTAAGGTTTAATTTTAAAACTCTGTTTAACATTGCTTTGATGGGTGAAAAGATCAGGGAATGAACTATCATTTTGACAGAAATGTCTCTCAGTAGAACTCATGATCAAGTATTAAATACTCTTACTGCTTTCAGTGGGAATATTCCACTAAGCATTAAAGTTAAGTTCTTGTGTAAAATTCCAGATTCATACCCTTCACTGCTCTGAGGGAGTGAATAGCACCCTGCTGATGGAAAAAAACTCGAAGAGAAAGAAAGAAATCTCTGTTGTTCACAGGCAATAATGCAAAGACAAACAAAAAGCACATTCACACACACAAGAGAACCACACGAGTCCTAGACGATAACAGCTAAGCTGAATTTTCACATTCCTTTTCTTTTTCCCATTTGTGACTTCAACAGTAGCTATACCCTTTCTATCTTGATGTCACCAGCATTTTAAATAACACCTATCAGCAGGCAGTTCATCGGGAGCTCCACAAAGAAAGTAGTTTCAAAGTTGTGCTAAAACCCCACCAGGTTCTGAGGCACATTTGTTTTGTTAGGAGGGGATGTATGCTCAGGCGATAAGGATCTCACACCCGGGGAGGCAGCTCCGACAGACAGTTGTCATGGTGTTATTTTCTATGGACAGCTTGCTTGTTCAAGTTGAAATGTCATGTCTCTGTAGTTTTAAGGAAGGGCAGGGGGCACGTGTCTGACCAACATGCTCCAGCGGGGTGGAAGTCTCATTTGCCTGAAGCCCGAGACTTGTGCTGTTAACTCTTCAAATGTCAACGCAGCCTCCAAGAGGCAGGTAATTCCTGTGTGTTTGCTGTGCACACTGGAGTAGAGCCATCGCTCAGCCCTCTCTCTGTTTGCAGAATTTGGGTGGTTTCCTCGCGCATTTCTCATCTTGTCAGATGAACGCTGGCTTAGAAATCGGTCAGTTCTTTTCTCAGCCGAGTGGTTATATGTTTATTCCATTCTTAGATTGAAAACAATGCTAGAAAGATGTTCGCAAAAGTAATTTTCGTGCCTGATTCCAAGTGCACTCATAATCCCAATTTGGCATAATTTAGTTTTATACAGAAATGTAAGATCTGTTGAAGGGTTTTTTTCCTTTCTATTCCCCTTCCCCCCCCCATTTGAAGGTCCAAAAATCACAATATTTTGCTGCAACACCAGTCCATCTCTTCTCAGATCAACAAATTGGTTGACACACCCAATGTAAATCCTAGAGATCCCTTCAGTACTCAGAAGTGACATTGAAAGTTTCCCTGTAGCCTTGTCTTCCCCAGGCTGAACGATCCCAATTCTTTCAGCCTTGTCTTCATAGCAAAGTTCCAGCCCTCTGATTATTTTCGTGGCCCTCTCTGAATCTACTTTGATAGGTCGATGGTTTTTTTCTTGTCTGGGGGACCCTGTAGCTGAAATACAGTAAAAACTGTTTGGATGCTTAGCAGCACAAAGAGGTGTCTGTTTTTTTTCCAAAGCACTATAGCAGAAATAGTTTCAAATCAACATTTAGACATTAGAGCATGTTAAAAAGTCTCACCAAAAACCTTGTTATTTTAGATACCTAACAGTTTCCATATCTTCCCTGGGACTCCAGAAACCTGATGGAGCTCTGCTGAAGGCCTCGGAATCAAGCTGCCTAATTCCTGTCCAGAAAAAGGTTGCCCCTTTCTCTTACAGATTAGTATTTGAAACAGAGTTCCCCTTATAGTAACCCTGTATATAAAAATACTTGGATTTCATCCCTTCTTTGACTACTATACAGCTCTTCCTATTAAAACAAATAATTGATACATCTAACTGGTTTCAGCAGGGAAGAAAAGAGTAGGTGGTCTCATTAAGAAGCCTTATTTCATAAGAAAAGCATTTCTCATTGTCTTTGACCAGTGATATAAATGACCTTTGCCATGGAATTAATGAATGTATAAATCTTTCATAATATATTTTAATGTCCTGCTGGTAGTAATCTTTAGTATAAAGCAAAGCAAAACAAAAAGATTTTCAAACAAGGAATTTATTATTAAAAGCATTCAAATCTTCTATTTTTATGAAAGAAACCTGGAAGTATTTTTTTTTTTATTTTATCCTCTATATTATTTGCAATAATAAAAGATCACTTTTTTTTTCTTAACTGTCAAAACAGCAACCTATCTCCTTGTCCTACGTAGGATTATATCTCCAAATGAAGATAGTATACTGATTTTTCACTCAGATATATGTGCCAAGCATGCCCCCAAAATAAAAGCAGAACCTTCCACAGTCTCCGTACAGTTCTTCTCTGAAAGTTGTGTGAGTTGCATAGCTTGAGCATTTTATTTTCTTATATTTTTCAATCTATATATCAGATTTGCACCAGAAACAAAGTACTGTCCTGGCTACGATTCCTGGAGAGCTCTGCACTACATCTCTGTACTCAGAACAAAACTGGCAGGCATAGGACAGCAGTGATGCCTCATCTCTTATCTACTGCAACACTCACACCAGAAATGAGAGGTCTGATTCAAGACATGAATTTATTTTTCCCCATCTGACTTAATTCAAGCCTATGTCTCTAAACTCCTTGGTGAGTTGATTTTTTTTTTGTTTTGTTGTTGGTTTTTTTGGTTTTGTTTTGTTTTGGTTTTTTTGTTTTGTTTGGGTTCAGGTGTTTGTTTGTTTGTTTGTTTGTTTTTAATTTGTGCCGTGGTGCCAAAAAGAAAGCCAGATTTGTTGGGTCAGAGACAGAGCATGTCTAAGTAACGTGAAATTTAAGACACTTGAGTAGAAAGTCCTGAAATCTGATTATTGCATAAAGATCTTATTTATCTAAATATTAGTGGACTGCTGTTTATTTGCTAGCTATGTGCTATACTTACTTAGTTCACCAAACAACCTCAACACACATTAACACGGAGAAACCCGAATTTCAGTTCTTCAGTATATCCAAAAAGGACAGGCTGAAGATAGTAAGGCTCTTTCCTCAGTTTCCATGGTGAATAGTTAGGAAACACATTGCCTGTTACTGCCAAAACCCCTCTCCTCAAAAAAGTGAAGACCACAGGAAGAGGGGAAAATGTCCCACCTTTTATAGAATAACTTCACAGGTAGAATCCAGGAACTCAAGCTTCAACCCAATAAGATGATATGAAACTGAACTGAGCACCTGTTGTTTGGCCAGAATGACCAGAAAGAGGTCGAAAACCCTCTCTCTCCTAAATTAGTTAGAAGTGAATCACATATGTTCTGTCTCAGCAATACTGCCTGTTTAAGTTCCCTTGTGCCAAGAGAGATATAAATCTCACCTCTTCTAATTCCCAGGATAAACACAAACTATTTTAAATGAGGAATGGGCAGGATAGATGGTGCCTTCTCATGGCTTTGAAGTTTTGTCGCCAAGGAGCAGATAATTTATACATTATAAAATCAGAGACCAACTGTTACTCTTTAGTTATATTAGTCTGTAGTTGGAATAGTTTCCTGCCAGTGGTTAATTTACATTTTAGAAAGACTGTAATTTATTAATTATCTTTATTTGTTTTTTTTTTTTCTTTTTTTAGATAAAGTATTTGCTTTCTTTCTCTTGCATATAGATCTCCTGTTTTCACTTCTATACTTGTTTCATCCCTCCTGCCTGTTCAAGGATCTTTTACTGGAAAATGAGGCTAAATACTTAGAACCAGACATATATTACCTTATCTCTACCCAACCTTGCCGCTTATGATACTGTTCCTACTTTTGCTGCTCTCTTTTATTTATGTGACTGAAGAGCTTTTTTTGTTATTTGTTTTAATATACTTTGAAAGGCCTAACTCAGCGTGGCTGTTGGCAATTCTTACATTATTTCTACACTTCATGACCTCTAAGGTGTACCTTTATTTGCTGATCAATCCTTTTTTTCCCTCAATTTCTCGTAGGCTTTATGCTTACTCTTAATGTCCTTTCTGAGGTGGCTATACATCCAAATGCCTTTGCAAACCTTTTCTGAAAGTTTTGTTCTCACTTGCTTGATGTGCAAGTTTCAGATAACTTTTCACTGCTGACTTAAAGAGTTTGGAGGAATCTGTCACACTGCAAGCCCCTGAACTCATTGCTTCCATTGACTTCACTTGCTTGTTCATGTAATTTGTCAAAGTTTTCCCTTTTGAAATTGAGTAACCCAGCTGAGGACCTGCTTTCACTTATTTTCCATTTAATTCTTATCCAATCAATTTATGACTGCTGACTGCAAGGATATTTCAATATTATTATTATTATTATTTTCAGTAAGTGCACAGGATTAGAGAAGTATTTGACAAGATAGTTGAAGCAGGAGCAGTAATTCCAGCCGGGTATCTGAAAATCACTGTCATGTCCCTTGTGAGTGTTGAGATCAACACTACTTCTTACGTTTGTCAAACATTTATATTTGTGTAACTCATTGAAATTATTGTGCAAATGCCACATTGTCTTGCCATGTAGATGGTATCTATGTATTTGTGATACTGCTGGTTGATTATAAATATGTAGAGAGAATGATGTTTTAGGATAATCTGAATGTTCCATTCATGATTCACAGCTATATTGTACATATGCATATTCAATACAGTAAAATAAATGGGGTTTAATGCAAAGTTATATATGGTAAATATGCAAGACTTTGTCTTTATCAGACAGTCTTGCTGTCTGACTTTGGCTTTGGTTGCACTGAGAGAGAATAAAGTTTGTCTACAGCATCTGAGCACCATAGTTGGTTCCATAAGAATCCCAGCATAGATGCGAGGCAAATTCACATGAAGTGGTTTCTTTCCTTTTCACTAAATCACTGATATGGTCAAACTCAGTGCATTTGCCTTCCCACAGAACTTTCAGTAAGGTAGGATTCATCTAGCTGCTGATGTTGTACATATGCAGAGCTGAGACAAACATCTGAAATTCTTGTAGTCTGTGGAAGGAATCAAACATTTTTAAAGGGCATCATGCATCTTGTCCTAAAAGAGATATTTAACAGGAGAGTGATGAATGGTGCTTAAAGTGCCTTATTTCTTCTTATTGCCTGTGGAAAGGACCTAATATGCCTGATTCTGATTATGTTATATGTCTTGTAGACATCTAGATACTGTGAGCTTTTCTCTTTACTTTTTACCTTTTTCTTCTTACTTATATCCTTAGTTACCTACCATGCTTATGTCTACTTATAAGTCTAGCTCTAATAAATATTCCAGCTTTATTTAAATAACTACTTGAACATATGTCCTGCAACTTCTGCAGCAAGTAATTTTCCCTGTCACCTTTACTGTTGTCATGTCCATTGCTATTTAATACACCATTACCAGCTTTTGTTTCTTGTCCATGCTTTTAAAGAATGCCAACAAGCAGGAACACCACTCCCACCAACATCTGTTAAGAAACCATACAAACAAAGTAAGTCCCTAAATTAACAACAGTCAAAAAAACCCCAAACCTTTATTTTATTAGGCTTTGTGGAAACCCTTTAATTCCTTGAGCTTGAATTTGTAAGACTTCTTTATAGATTCAGCCTATTTTTAAGCTTGTGTTTCAGCTGTGGATAAGCTGGTTGAGAAGTTGGGCTCAAACAGAAGCTTGCAGGGTCTGCTGTTTACTGGACACATCTAGGCCAGACAGAGCTTTGCAAGAAGGACCCCAGAGCAGGTAAGACTGCCTGGCTACAGACAAAAAGGATGCACTTACCTGCAAGACAAAATGGATTTATTCTTTTCTCACCAAGGAATAGGTTGAAAGTTTAATGTTTGGTCCCTGTTGGCATTTGAATACAGTTTTGCTCTTCAAGACGCCTTTGCAACATCAGTTATGTTGCTGTGTCACCTTGCTTGCTGTTAACTTTTTCCATTTTTATGGCAGTAAGTCCTACCACCAGTGAACTTTTACCACCTTTAGGATTCTTGAAAACTAAAAACTTTTAAGATATTGCAGTGAAGGAGTCTTCTAAATGGCATCCTTTGTCTCTTGGTACAGATTGTTTCTATTCAAATGTCCTTCAGCTGGAAAACATTTGTGGGGAGTTGAGAATAAACTTGTATATCACAGAAAACATTTAATTAAGTAGCTTTGTTTGTATTCTATCTTCAAGGTCTCTATTGCTTTACTTACCCAGGGAAAGGAAACAAAGCAAATTTAATTGATCCTACAGCAATCAAGAGGCCAGTCAAGCACAGACACCATGGAGGTGTCGGAATGCGAGTAGTTCAGCAGACCTCTCCGAAATTAATTTTTTCAGTGAGAAAAAAAAGGATTGTTTTAAAAAGTAGTAAATTCTCTTATCTCAACAAATTGGCGTGGAAGAGGTTGAAAACTTGGCAAAAAATGCAGAAGTGAAATTAGGAGACTAAAACAACAAAAAAGATAATTAGGCTAACAGTGTATTGGGTAGGATTTGTCACTTGAAAAACTCATCCACTGATTGACATTTTTGAAAAAAAAAAAAAAAATATACATTAAGGGAATGTGAAAAATTCCCTTGACTGGGCCAGTATAAAATTTCCACTTTGATTTCTTTTTTGTCTTTCAGCCTCATGCATTATCCCATCTTCATAAACATTATAGCTTCAGTGACACACTATGGATATTTACCACTGAATCAACAAAGAACTGAACTTTCTGCTTCTTTTTTTTTCTGATTCCTCCACAGCCATTTTGCTTCTTTGTGTGTGTGAGAGTGTGTGTATGTTTTTCTTTGCTTATCACTTGTCTCTGAGATCTACTTCACTGCATGGTTATCAGCATGATAAGAGGAGACAGCCTGTCTAGCTCTGCCCAGTCTTAAAAAGACTGGTAAAGAAAAGGGGCCTGACTAAATAAACCAGATGACATCCCAGACCTGGGAAGAGAGCCAGGGTCCAGAGCAACATCTGCTATGGCCAGGCTGCCAGCCTAAAGCATCCATCCGTGACTGACCAGTCGCCTTGGATCCTGAGAACATCAACAGCACTTTATTTCCCCTACCTTTGTCATCCCTTGTTTTTTTCCCCACTGCTGTCTAGTGTTTTGACAAAAGCAAGGGAAATGACCACAGTTCACAACTCAACATTAAATGTGAAAAGCAACCCTTCTCTCCTCACTGAGGAAGAGTATTTGACAAGATAAGAGGCTTTAATGCCATCCGTTATTCTAAATAAAGGAATCTGGCACATTTTGGCACATTTTCAGTATGTACATTTTTCATAGCCACTCAATTTTTGGTTTAAGGTATGTTTTCATTCTTTGTGTGTTTGTGGCTAATTTATCCTATTCAGGGACAGATGTATTGTGGATTGAAATAAGGAGGTTTTCTCAATGTGGCTTTGAAAACAGTGTGTCACTATAGGGGTACCATCTGCTATACTAAGCAGAACCCATATAGGAGATCTAAAGCCCTGCTTTCCAACTGGTAAATAAACACTTGCTATTCAGACTGTATCTAAAAATCGTGATGAATTTTTGAACATATTTTCCATCAGCTGAAATCCATAAGTCATGCTTGACTGTTTCTGTGACAGAAGCATCTTAAGATATTTTTCTGTTTTGAGCTAATTTATTCTATCTAAACTAGGGAAAAAAATTAAAAAAAAAAAGTAAGAAGCCACCTCAGACTTCTTTCCTCTTTTATTTTTTCTCATGGCAAAAATGCATAAACTGGATATTATCCCTTGAGAAATGCATGCAGAGAATATGGGCGGGTGGGTGGTGGTGGTGGGGAAGGAATATGGGATGGGAGTAGAGGTGAAATAACTTAGTTACAACTTTGATCCGCAGAGAATTTCCTTATTTGAGAAGAGATTTTTTTTTTTTTTTTTTTTTTTTTTTTTTTTTGGAATCCAACTCCTCAATTTTATTTTTTTTTTTTCCATTATGGATGAAGCCACGATGCTCTTCAGTGTGGACAAGCAGGGCAGCAGGACTATCGGATGAACCCCAAAGAGTGTTTGTGTCATTCAGTCCCAGTGCTGGGTCAGGCTGCCAGCCAAGGCAAGAAGGACCAGGGAGAGAGAGCTGTCACTTGCATACAATCTCAGTCAAGAGACACCTTGTGGAGAGTCCAGGTGAGTTGTGAACCCATCCTTTGGTGATACTTGAAAGCTTGATCCAAGATTCCCTGAAGCCAATATAAATACAGAAATTGTTTTCAGGGGGTGCTTGAAGCAGCATGAACTTGCCACACTGAAATAAATGGGATTGAATCAGTTACAGGAACTTGAAGGGTGAAAGGAGGGACTCCTGAGGGCCTGAAAAGTAATAAGAATAATCAAAAAGGGGGGCACAGAAGAGCAGAAGCTGGGTGGCAGATGTTTGCTTGCTTTAAAGAATAAAAGGAGCAGTCACAAAAATCGATAGTGAGCCTTATTAAAGGTGAGCTGGGTGCTTTCATTTTGATATTTTCTTTGGTGGTAGTAGGCTTAGATACCTTACAGGTCAGGTATTTCAGACCCAGCATCTCTAGAGATCCCCTGCTTGTATTGCAAAGCATTCCCTCCAGAAATCTGCCACTTTCCAATGTACTTTCTAGTTCTGAGTTGGGGGCAAGAAGAGAAAGAAAGAAAAGGGAAAAAAAGGGAAAGAAAAGGAGATAGAGACAGAGAGAGAGGAGGGGGAAAAAAAAAAACAAAACCAAAAAAGGATGAAAAGTAAGAAGAGGCAGGGAAAGAGGAAGAGAGGAAAGGATGAGAAGAAAGGAGGAAGGCAAGGGTCTCCTTGTTCCATGGCAATGCATGTCTCCTTATTTTCAATTTTCAGATTCATTCAATTTTTCTCTTGGACTATGTGCTCCTGAGCAATCTGTACAATTTCCCTAAGGTGAAGACCTCCTCTTAGAGAGCTGTGGTGAATATTATCCCTGGGTCTCAAAAATGCCAATAAGAGAACAAATAATATTTGTTCATGATAGTCTTCAGTGCAAATGATGACTGATTAGTGTTATGTGTGACACCAACAGAGACAGTAATCAAGGTTACTTTAGCATTGATTTTTTACAGAGGTGAAGCCTCTTTGATGTATTACTCCATCAACACCTTCAGAGCCAAACTTTGCACATGAAATTAATCCCAATTAATTAGAACATTTGTAGATAGTGCTGGGCCCTTTATGTTACAAAATAAATATTAATTCAGTGGCATTTTTTTTTCACCTTGTGCAGCTTGTGTGGCTATGAAGGGAAAAAGAACCCTATTGATCAGTGCACTGAAATATGTTAGAAAGTTTTGGCACCTGAGGTGGTCTGAGAGTCTGCTTGCCTGAAATCAGCTCAAGGCCTAAAGGAGGAATTCAGGAAACTGCTTCCAAATTGTATTTGCTTTACTAGTACATTTAGTCATGGAAAAAGTATCATTTCTGATATATGAAAGGGAGTAAAGTTTCCAGTTATATGTATTTTCACAAAATATACATAAAACAGTGGATTGTGACACTGCACTGCAGGGAAGATGTGCTATGAGTGCACTGATCAGAGGTATCTTTGCAATTCAGAAACGTATTTGTTCAGGGACATCTTCTAGTACTACTGATTTTCTCACTCACCAGTGTGATGACTGAATATCTATGACCTATGTTGGGCTTTCGTCAACTGATCTCCTTTGGAGGGAAGAAGCCACGTGTATCACCTCTACTCCTTTGAAATTGACCCCCAAACCTTTCTGCTTGTGTAATACCATTTTCTTCTGATTCCCAGAGTCTTGGGCTCTAATTCTGATTCCCAGGTGTATGCGGTATGGGACTGGGAGGAAAGATGAACAAGGCAGAGAGGATTCCCATTACTTTCTAATTGAGACATTTAATACCTGATGTTGTAATCCTCCCCTGCTGGTGCATACTGCTTCTTCATACTGATTGTGTAGGGAACTTTGCCCATGAAATTACACTGGGGTCTCACCTTAGGCTATTGAACCCACTACACTCAGGCAATATAGTCTTGAACCCACTACATTCAGCCCTACCCCTAGATACAATCTCTTATCTTGATTACTGAAGTGTGAAGATGGTTCGAGAAAACGATACAATTTTTTTTTTCAGCATGTGTTGAAGATGAGAACTGTGGCTACAGTCAGTCTCGTTTTTCACTGAGTCAAAAAATACAAAATAAAACCCAAACTGACAGTTAAAAACATTCCACTTTAAACATCAAGTAAGTTGTCAAAATTCTGCATAGGAAAAGTAACAATAAAGAGTCTCTAACTTGATTAGGCTCTTCGGAACCTCATTAAAGGATAAATAAATGAGTGTTTGCATTATTACAGTAATGCTTGGATGGCCATTTCCTCACCAGATTTAGTCATCACATAACATTATCACAGAAACAATAAACCCTTTCTACAGCCCATTATTCTGTGAAAGGAAGAATTTGAGACCATTCTCTGCTCACATCTCAGCGTAAGATATCTGAGTGGCACCAGCGAGGTGCCAATGAAACAAACATCAGTCCCATCCTGGGGAGGAAATGCAAAGTGATGTAGAGTAATAGGCTGCAAGAGAAGGTGCCTTCAATGAGCCCGTGCTTCGTTCTAACTCAAGAGAGGAAAACTAGATGGGGTGTAAACTCCGAGAGACCTCAGTGTGCTTAGGAACTGGTGGATGAGGCTTCTGCTGCTGTGTGATGACAGCTGTGGCAGGGGCTCTGCAGGAGCATGTGCTGCCGCAGGCGCATAGTCAGCACTATTAGCATTTGCCTGAAGCAGCAGTAACTCCTGCTGGAATACCTGTCCCTGTATGCCAAAGATTGTCAGGATGACAAGGATCCTGACTTCTCCAAACTCCCATTCAATACCGCAGTGTTATCATTATTGGGGTCCCAGATAAAGATGAAGGATAGGGCAGCATGGAAGCAACTCTAACAGGTACCAATCTATACCAGTCTACTTATTGTCAGTCTGCTTCCTTAATGAGTAGGCTGAGCCAACAGGTTTAGTTGAAGAGCAGAAGAAAGGACCTGGTCCTACTTGCTCTAAATTGACTACTCATTTCTGAACCCCCAAGGAACCTCACATAGAGGATTTGGATTTGAATTCCTGTCCCTTGACACTAAGTAGAGCAGCAGGAATGGAACTTGTGTATACTCTTGGAAACTGCAGTGGGGTCACACTGATATAGAATGAAAGTAAATATAGAGAGGTAGAAAGATGATTGATAGTCTGAATGTCCACCCATATTGTATGGGTGACTGAATCCTGCTGGTAAAAGATTATGAGTCTAGTTACATGTTCTTTCAACATCCAAAACAATGAGGTCTGTAGGTAGCAAATGCATTACTGCTGATAATAAGGATGATGAAAGACAGGGAGGATATATGGTCTGAATTTCCTCAGTATCATGGCAGTAGACCTCTTGTTAATTTTGTATTGTAAACCTCTTGTTAATTTACCTCTGATTCATAGTGGTGTTAAAGAGCAGAAACATTTTGTGCATATATACATCATTAGTATTTTGAGTGTATCCTTGTCTTTGGATTTGCATGTGAATATGAAATAATTCTATGCAAGTATGGGATGGGATTTAATTGTTTTCTCAAACAATGTATCCTTATCTTTCTGGAAGCAGTTCAGACCATCAAAGAGTTGTTGTTGATGAACTCACTAATTAATTTCCAATACTTAACCTTGTATTTTGCTTCATTACTGGTACACTGTTCCCCCAAGTTTTACATTTGGTATCAGAAAGTTCATTTAGAATCCAGTCAATCTTCCAATACTAGCTCTGCACTTTAAATTTTTTATTCAGTGAAGACACAATGAGAATAATGTTTGTATCTGTCAAGGAGATGCATGAAAACTTGTGAGTTGCATTGTCTGGAGAAAAAACTCCAATCAACCTAAAAAAACAAGACCTAGGAAGGCAAAAAAAAAAAAAAAAAAAAAAAGGTGGAAAGAATAAAATTAAATTCCAAAGGTGACTGGCTATTATTTTAAAATAATTTATTGGCAATAAAAAAGTTTATAAAAGCAGAAAGCTGAAATCCTTAGATGAGGATTTATTTTAAAATTACTTATTAAATAATTATTTTTATGTATTTTATTTCCTTTAATGCTTTAGTGTTTGCTTGCATTATTACCTTAGAAGGTCAGGAGATAAATACCTTCAGAAAGAAGTGGCAATTCAGTGTTTAAATGTCAGTCTTGCATCTGATGATCTGCCTAAGCATGAGGTCCAAGACACCTGGATTTCCTTCTGAGCTGAGGAGTGCTTGGAGGCTTCAGTCCTGCTCTGTAAGAGGGAATGGTGTGGAGAAAATCAAAACGTGTTTCATGCTGTTCAGTCCCCTCCCCTCTAGTTTGTGTAACTTCACTCTCTGAAACCAATTCACGTAAGCAAAAGGGTCTAAAAGCACACAATGAGGCTAATTAATCAACAGAGCAGCTTATGGTTTTGGTGGATTCTCTTTCAGTGAAGATCTTTAAATGAAGATTAGATGCTTTCTGTTTTGTCTACAGGAATACGTGATCTCAGAGTTGGAACAGGATCAAAGTCAGGAAGTGCCCTAGCCAGAATTATTTCAGAGATTATAATATATCCACTGACCTTACATTTTATGCATTCTTATTTTTGCAGTGTGCATCACTACTTTGTAGTTCTTCAAGTATATGGATTGTGAAGACTATTGTTGTTGGTGACATTAAGCCTTCTCTATGAACAGTACATTTGTACAAACTGACTGTGTCTCCGCAGTGTGGCCTGGGAACTCTTCTGGGCTTCGGGTAAGGATGTACATCTTAACTGTGATTTGTCCGTAGGTAGGAAAAGATCTGAATTTGTACCAGTGCTTTTAGTCTTGTACCACTGCTTTCACTCTTTTCTTTCTCTTCTGTGCACTGATTTCACATAAAGAAAAAACCCAGATAATCCAGCAGGGCTGAAGTCATGGAGGGCCTGGCTATCTTTCCAAACTGGGTAATTTGGGGAATCAATACCTGTAAGCGTAGCACTGGCTTTGCTACAGGTTATTTTAGTTTGGTCTCCATCCAATTATAACATATTTTTCTATCTTGAATAGGTAACTGTCATCCTGTTTTGTCTCTCTTTGGGTTCTTCTATTATATTCTCTTCTAAGAGACAGAGAGAACGCCAGACCTCCCAGATCTGGTTGTGTGGGGTTTGATGTAAACGTGTAAGGAATGCCACAAAATCAGTTTTAGTACTCTATGATGTCTAGACAGTTGAGTAAAGAAGTGAGACGACAGGTGAGTTGGAAGGAAGAGAAAAGAGTTGAGAGTGTATGCATTATGATTCTGAAGAACTCATGTAGAAACTCCTACCAACTTTAGTATTGAAAGACAGTTTAGGAACAGCCTGCAGGTTTTCACCAAAAAAAAAAAAAATCATTAAGATGTGGTTGTAATATCAAGAATCCTTGTTTGTTCCATTCCTATATGTGAGAAAAATGTGCTGTCAATATGTTAATGACTCTCTCAGCAATTCCTCTGGGGATTTTTCACAATTTCCTAAAACCATTCAGTGGACATGACTTCCCTTGGGACTTTATTAACTGTTGATACATTTTTTTATTTCTGGAAATTTTGCAGTGGAATATATTCCATATTCTCAACCACACATACTATATGTCAGTTGTTTAAATTTTGCATCTCAATATTTTCATGTTATGACAAAAGAGACATCTCATGATTGAATTCATAACATATCAACTTGTGACTTTGATCAGTTGCACATTACATGTTTACTGCCTAGCAGGGATCACGAAAGATTTCACTGTATCCCAGATATCCTACATCTTCATGGATATGGTGGAGAGGAGAAGGCATGAACTCCTTTTAAGGAATAGGAACAATTTCCTGCTGGGACAGAAATGATGGCTGGTATCATCAGTGGACATTGTCTTCAGCTTCTGGGTTTGAAGACAAAGTTCCTTTTGACTTTCACAGTATGATGCCACATATGTTCTGCAAGAATAAAAATATGTAAATGAAATACTAACTTTCATTTTTTGCAGTTTTGACTTGAATTTCTATGTTTTAAATTGGGTCAGGTGTGGCAATCAGCCTCAGAAGATGAGAAAGCTCACCATAATGTTTTAAAATCATGCCTTGTAAAATACAGTCTGCCTATTTTTCCCTGTCTTTGTCTGTAACATCTTCATTAGTATGTGAGAAACTGGTCCAACAGGTTCCTGTGAGAAAGCCTCCCCTGTCCCCTGCCTGCCCACTGTAAACCCCTCCCCTGTCCTCTGTCCCCTGCCTGTAACCCTGCCCCCTGTACCCTCGGTCCCTTGTCCAGGATGTGACATCACATTCCCCCCTGAGAGCCCTATAAAAGCCCACTCCCTGGGAATAAAATTCTCTTTGCTTCCTGCCTCCCGCTTGTGTGTGGTTCTGCAACATCTCGGGACCCGAGGGACCACGTGAGGGGGGCACAAGGGGTGGAGAGCATCCCTATCAGCTGCTGCAGTCAGATAGAAAATTATTGATTCTGTCTTCCAATTTTCACCATTCTAAAGCTTGCCTTAACCAGGTTGGGAGGGCTTTGACAGTTCCAACTCCTCAGCAAGAGAAATCCTGTTAGAACCATAAAACTTGAAGCAAGATCAGACACAGCTGTCCCTCAAGATCAAACTAAAAGACTCCAATCAGATGGAAGAATTGGAGAAATATCCTTTTGTTTTCACTTTTTTGCTTTTCACCTTTTTTTTTTTTTTTTTTAGTATTTAGAGTTGATCTTTATTGGCAAGAATGCAAAAGCATATTATGAACTTCGATGCTTGAAATTGCACGAAGTGAATTTCAAATAGAGTATTCATTTAGAATAATCTGAATTTGCAAATCATGCTGCATTAGTAACTCCCATAGTTTACAAAAGGGAATAATATGGCAGGAGGGATGTAATTATACAAAGCAAACAACCAAATGAACAAGCACACATTCAAAGTAAAAACAGATTACCATGGACTCTGCAAGATCCTCATTCAGGAAGACAAGTTTCACAAAAATAAAGAAATTCAAATGCCAACCATATGAAATAATAGAGAGAAAGAAGCCAAACTCAGCAAATTAGTTCTTTGGAATTAGATAAATCTAATTCTATTGTTCCCCACCACATGCTGAGTATAGTCATCAGCTAGGACTGTTTATTGGTGCCTAATGACCCACTGCTGTCCATGAATCACAGTTTTACTAATACAGACATAACTTAGTAATTTCTTTCCCAGTCAAAGTTTTTACATCTTTGGGGGATGTTTAACTTTAAAACTGCACAGGGATAAAAATTCAAGAGGCCTTATCCCAGTGTTTAACTGAATTTGGAACAGGTTGCCTAGGAAGTTTTCATAATTGCTGTTATAGAGAAGCAACTTCTTATGTGCTATGAATATCTAAATTAACCAGAAAAAAAAAAGAAAAAAGTGGCGTGTCAGGAAAATCTAGAGTTTCAATCATAGTTGCTCACTGATATATACATATATATATATAATTTGTGAGTTATAGAGAAGCATATATATATATATCTAAATATGATATATATACATATATATATAGGCAGACTGTTTACCTAGTTGTGCAGTACATATCATCCAGTTAGCTCTAGAGTTATGAGCCACAGGACTCATTGCAGAAAAAGAAGAGAAACCCCTTTTGTTTTAGTTAGCATGTATGCTGTTTAGCATATTGATACATGGTTTATAAGAAGAGCTTAACAATGAAATAATTTTGGATGATACCTGAAAAATCCCAGTTTAGGAGTGACTGATCTGAAATGGCCTCTGAGGAACTGTAGTGAGATCTCACAGCACTCACTGGTTAAGCAACCAAATGGCAGATAAAATCCAGTAGTAATTAGTGCTCATAGCACTTGGGGTCAGCTATGCACGAGATATTTGGGCACCTCATTCCCACAGCCTCTCAAGATTTTTATATCATTGAATCCTTTGAGAGTCCAGGCCAAAGTAAATTGCCCAAGGTCACAAAAAAAGCCTGTGGCAAAGTGAAAGATTCAACCCAGCTTTGCTGCGGCCTCCTACAGCAACTTTAAGCATAAGACCATCTTTTTTTGTCCTTCATCATGCTTAAATTTTGGACCTCTTTGCAATTATCTGTAGACACCAGTAAAATTCCATGACACATAGCACTAAAGAAAATAAGTCTCTATTTATTCTCACTCCAAATAAAGTAAAATATCTTCCAGAGCTTTATTCTTGCTGGCAGGGTTCTCCCAAAACCCTCTCAGCTGCACATTTCAAACTCAGTATTTAATACTCGTGATGCAGTTCCATTTCCATAATTCAGCTGTTCAATCAAGGTCCTACACCTTTTTAAATGTGTAAGTCATAAATATGAAAAAAAAAAAAATACTGTGTGCAATCTTTGCTGACTGAATTAAAAGTCTTAAACTTTCCATGCTATGAGGACTGTGAAGGATTTGGCAGAAATGGTGCTAACAATTAAAGCAGCCAGAGACAGATTAAATTTGCTGATGACAGCTCATTTCTGAGATGGTTACAGCAAAAGTCTGATAAACGCTTATCTGAAATTCACAGTTTTGATGAGGCTTCTGCTTGTACCAGGAGAAAATGAAACACTTTAAATAGCATGTGATCCTAGGGAAAGGTCTGCTTGGTATTGCAGAGGGAGGCTGCTGCAGTTATGATTGTGAATTATTATAACCCTTTGTTTTCACAGCAGGAAAAATAAGTCTAAACTGTGTCCTGTAAGTGAAACCAAGGACAATTTCCATTTCCATAGAAAGTTTTGTTTAAGCAAAGGGAGGGGAAAAAAAAAAAAAAGGAGGGGGGTTATATTTGAGCCAACAGAAATGTTTTTTTTTTTAAATATTTTTTCCATACTTAATGGTAGTAAGCCATATAGGAATGTATTATGAATTCCTCAGATCCAAGGGTAATAATGTATTGAATGGAACAGCCCTGGCATTACTCTGGTGTGAAGTGCATCTGCACACATGAAGTGTTACATGAGAAGCAGCTGGACCCTGAAGTATGAACTCAGTTGGTCTGAATGTCTACAGGTCTGTTGTGGTTCCTGCACCAGAGCCCTGTACCACCAGACCCCTGTGCCACCATCCCCATAGCTCTCTGTAAGACTTTGCACTGCAAAGTTTAGCAGAAAAATTAAAGCACTGTGTCTGGTCCCTTGGGCTGAACATGAATATGAGGTTTTAATCAACTCCAGTTGTTCTTCAGGTGCTTTTCATAGGTGAGAAAAAGTAAGGTGTGTATCTAGATCATGCCACAGAAAAAGCCAGAAGCAGGTAGAGACATATTATTCCAGGCAGCAATCAAAGCCATGGAGACATTAAATGAAACAGAGCTAACTAAAAAGGAACTGATGGAGAAAACCCCTTTTGCACACATGGTGCAAATAGACAGTGGGACTCATTGTCAGGGGACCAAGGATTTAGGCACAGTCTTTCAAGTTATTGGCACTTAAATGGCTAATGTATCCTCTGGAGGGTGTTTTTAAAGGACTGTAAGAATAATATTAAATATCTGTGACAGAAATGAGTAGGAAGGATATTAAAGAGTATTTTTTTTCAAGTCAGAGCAACATACAACTCAGAGACAATAGGTAGGGAAGATCTGTGGGGAAAAACCCCACCGAAATGCTCAGCTTTGTCCACAAAAACATTTTCTGTACTTTTCTTTAAGTGGCCTGTTTGAATCTGGCCAGACTGAGCCAGGCAAAGTTTGTGCTTGTTAAATTAAAAAGATTTGAGAAAAAAGATTGAAGATGCAAGAAAAAGAAGAGACAAGAAAAAGAAGAGGAAAGAAGGAGACAAGTAGAAGAAGAAGAGGAGAAAGAAGAGGAGAAAGAAGAGGAGAAAGAAGAGGAGAAAGAAGAGGAGAAAGAAGAGGAGAAAGAAGAAGAAGAGGAGAAAATGAGGCAATAATATTTTTGAAATGAAAACACACAATTGGTTAAAGCTGTAGCATACAGACACCACTTTCTTGTACTGCATTTTATATATTAGATTACTCACACAGGGATTTAACTAGATGCGTATCTTTTATTAAAATCGTATAAATAAAAACATATAAATAAAACCCTCCAGCATGTTTACAGATGCATTTATTTATTTTACAATATTCTATTTAATTAAAGATCTGCTGTTACAGGAATAAAACTTTCTGAGATATTTATACTTCCAAGATAAAATTGGGCAGGTTTGCAGTGGCACAATTGACACCCAAACCTACAGTCTGCACATATGATTTGTGCAGAAGTTGGCTATTGCACAGGTGTGTTATCTGCTAAACAGGGGCTGACAAACTCAGCACTCAGTAAATTTGAATATATTGGTGGCTGTATCTTGGTATCTCCTTCCCTGTATAAACAGAAGGATTTTTATTTTCTGGGAAGCCCTTAATTTTTATTCAGTGGAACTTGGGCAGCAGTGCAAGAGGAAAATTCAAATGTTGATGTAAACTTTGGCTTCTTTGTCCCTCCAGAGAAAAGATAAGGAGGAAAAATTGAAGGAGTCAAACTTTGTCAGAGCTCCTGGCCCTCAGTTTTTTGGGTTTTGTTCTAGGACTGCCTTTGGCTCATGAGTTAACCTGTCCATGTGTGCTGGTTTTAAAGGTAAACCAGCAGGAGAAATGGACCCACCACAAGAGA
>JAWWEW010000088.1:66775232-66785858 GCA_035583185.1 Anabacerthia variegaticeps | reverse complement strand
TTTTTTTAAAATTTTAATCTTTTTTTTTTGTTTTTTTCCCCCCCCCCCCCCCCCCCCCCCCTTGATATATTTTCATGCAAAGGAACCATATATAATCCATAAAACCACCTGACAAATTTTGGCACCATTTTAGAATTCTGGTTAAGAAGTGTTTCAGCATTTACTTATATGTGCACAGAACAGCACTCCTGAAGTTGAGTACCAGAGACACTTCGAATATTGATATATGTCTACCAAGTTGGCTGTTCTAGTCCTCAAGTATGGACTCCAGTTTGACCCTGAAAAGTGAGGACCATTAAACAAAGACAAAGATTCTGGGATATGAAGACAGTCTTATTATTTGCAGACTTTACTGACTGTCTTTTTAGTATTTGTATGCAGCTAACAGAGGGATGTTATCTGTTTGAAAGTACAGATGAA
Organism: Anabacerthia variegaticeps; assembly: GCA_035583185.1. Taxonomy (NCBI): domain Eukaryota; kingdom Metazoa; phylum Chordata; class Aves; order Passeriformes; family Furnariidae; genus Anabacerthia; species Anabacerthia variegaticeps. The sequence continues at coordinate 66,785,438 of JAWWEW010000088.1, read as the reverse complement.
GTAAAGAAGCTTGTCTTTTAGCTATTATGTAGACTGTTCCATAATTTGTATAATTTTCTTAAAATATGCAGTACAGCAAAGATTCATTGTACTTCAATAAACAGGTAATTACATAGATTTATTACTCAGCATATCATAAAAGATAGTGTTTCTTCCCTTTACTAATTTCAAAAAAAGTCTCACAGACTTCCAAACTAAAACCAATCAGTGAAAATTACTGGATTTGAAGAGTTACAGAATATATTCTGCCTTTGCAAGCACATCCCTTTGCCTTTAGATATGTGTTTGATTTTTTTCCTGTATTAGGCAAGAAGTTCATGCCACCCACAGGAATACTAACCCTTTGGAAGGAGTGTTGTGTGATTTAACTGTACGTTCAATTTACTTACTATAGCAAATTTGATTTTCAAAATGCAGATGAATAAACAAACTAGTGAATTTTCCTCTCTTTTTCAAATAATGTTAGAAATGGGAGTGTATGTGGCACCCTAAAATGCTGTCCTATGGCAAATAGCATTCAGTGTGAACTTTTGCAGTTTTCATATTAAAAAACGATCAGGGTTTTTTGCTCCGATATCTCTGGTTGGAAGATTTGTACAGAACATTGTTTCTGTAATGAGTGAGAATATTCTTCCACTTTCTAGTTTAAATTTATTTACAACACTTTGTATCCATTTTCTCTTGGGCAAACATTGCCCGTTAGTTGCAACAGGCCCTTTCCTTCTCTCATGTTACCATTAAAACTTCCCTGATGTTATTTTGGAGAGCAATCAAAACCTCTCTCATACTCATTTAATTTTGAAAGGCTCAACGAACCAAGCTTTCTAGACTTCTAAGAAAATTTCTCCATTACCTTGACCTTCTAAGTAGCACTTTTCTGCGTTTATTCATTTTCTGTTTTATATCTGATATTCCATAGTTAATTTATATTAAAACTTTATGTGGAATTGGCAAATATACATATGAATTTCTTGTTCCTGCACTTAGAGGAAAGAACAGTGTTGAAGGTTAGAAAATAGCCCATTGGCAGTGTTAATCTTTCTGATCTTTGCTTATGACAAGCTTGTGACAAGCTGTAATTTTGGAAACACGTTTTGTTTTGATTTGATTTATCTTTTTTTTTTTTTTTTTGTGGTGATTTTTTTGTTTGTTTGTGTGTTGTGGAAGTATTTTAATTTGCTTTAAAATGTAGGGAAATCATATCCTACTTATGAGACACACAGGGATAATGTTCCCATACTGAGCTTGAAGTACTTATTTGTCTATAAATTCAAAATGGAAATTTGATGATGGAGCAATCCCATTACTCTCCTCTCCCAAACAACTTCTAGTATCAGTGAATTCTCCTCTCATACTGTTGGGCGTATCATTGTTTCTCCAAATAAGCTTAAAACCTGTTACCAGAGCCAATAAATATGACATGGGCAGGTCTATATCTTCTCAACCTCCCATATGACTGGATAACATAGGACTTTTAGTGAGACAGCACCAAGCAGGAGCTTCTTCTAGGTGGAACAGAGCGTTACATCAAGTGAGGAACATTACTGTCAAGAAATTACAACCTCAACATTGACATAAATGTTGACAGCACCATTTCCACTGATAGTGGTATCAGAATAGATTATGATTCATTCAGGACTGCCCAAATAGTGATGATTTAGATAAAATGCTCCCAAATAAGAAAAAAATTCTGAAAGGAAAACTGAAGATGACAAGGATTTTATCAGGCCACTACTGAGATGGAGGACACTTTCTCCTCTGTTTGCAGAAATATCCTGTCTGTGCAGATAAACTAACCAAAATGAAATCTCTTTCTCCACCCATTCCTTTCTTGATGGCATCAAAAGACAGGATAGTAGGGCATGATAAATCCTGGGTTGTGACAGGGTGTGCAACGGCAAAAAATATCATCTTCCAGATGCATTTCTATATACATTTGGAGAACTCAGGGCCAAATCTGCTAATAGTGTGACCTGAAAGAAGCCAGTAAAGAGTTTTGAGGAATTTCTGTGGCCCCTAATTTCCAAGGCCGATAGTTACCAAATGCAGCATTTAGAGTTTTTCAGTCTGATAAACAGTAAATGGCTGTGACTAACACTCAGAATTTATGACACTGTAGAAGTTGAAAAGTGGGTCTTCTTTTTGTTTGGGGTCCCCCCTTCTTTGCTATTTCATACAGATTTCCAAGTCTCACTCAATTTCTCATCTCTCTAGATTAAAATACAACAACAAAAAAAAGGGACATATTTATGTCTAGTGCAAGTAAACAGGGATGAGTTCAGCCTGTAATCCCTGAGGGCAAAATATGTAAATATTTAAGAGCATATAGGAACTCTGTAGAAGAGGTGAAAAGGACGTTGATCTGTAACAGTGAGAAGGATGTGGCAGTCATAATGATACTGCTATATCGATGATAGTCTGATGATGTAAATTAATGAATTTTTGTACGACAAAGAAATACCTCTTACTAAACTTTTTAGTATTATTGTAAGAAATCAACACTTTTTGATGGTGAAAACTTTGTAGTTTTTTCTGTAATTTGGGATATAAATAATAATAATGACAGAATTTGACACAAAACACAATTGACATAAGGGGGGAAAAAAACAACAACAGAAAAGATTAGCTAATAATAATCAAACTAGTCAAAGACACCCATCACAGTGATTTTCTGCTCTTAAAAATGTATGAACACTCTATTTAAAACTGCAAGTGGTGAAGAATTTTTTGAGTCACAGACTCATAGATAGCTCCTTCTAGTACCTGAAAGGAGCGTACTACAAAGATGGAGAGAGTCTGTTTACAAGAGCACAGGACTAGGGGGGGATGGCTTTAAACTAAAAGAAAGCATCTTTAGGCTAGATGTTAGGAAAAAATTCCCTACTCTGATGGTTATGAGACCCTGGCACAAGTTGTCCAGAGTAGTTATGAATGCCCCATCCCTGGAAGTGCCCAAGGGCAGATTGAATGGAGCTCTGACCAACTTAATTTAGGGGAAGGTGAACCTGCCCATGACAGGGGGTTGGAACAAGATGGTCTTGGAGGTCCCTTCCAATCTAAGCCATTCTAGGATTCCATGACTCTGTAAAAAGATATTATAGTGAAACGTTCGGTCTACACAGCTGTGTAGAATTCCAGTTTTGAGGGTGGATTAACATGATCGTCACTGTTTGGTATTTGTTCTGCTGTCAAAATAGAAGGTAGCATGCTTGTTTAATAGATACCAATGGCATGTAGAATATACAGCTGAAGAATGATATTACAATGTGCATTTTCTGACATTTGGACCTATTTTGCATCCCATAAAAAGACTTCATAATCTGGTGACACCAGGAAAGTAAAAACTGGTTTCTGGCCCTATGTCTTATTAAATTAATGAATTCACATGTAGATTTAAATGAAAAATTTGCTAGAAAGATCAGTGGAAGACTTCACTTTTTTTTTTTTTTTTTTTTTAATTCAAAAGTGAAGAAGATCTGGTTTTGTTTTTCATTGTACTTAAGGTGAATAGAGGAACTGTAAAATACAGACTGAGGCTGTAGAAACTGCAAGAAAGACACAGTAACACACAAATATGGTTTTCCTACCGCAAACAAGTTTCGGCTGACCATAGTCCATAGTATGATCACCTTGAAGGTGGTCTCTCTCTAGGGATAGTGTATCTGAGAGTGAGAGAAACTTAGATGCTTGATTTTAAAAATAGAATTGAAATAGCTCATAGAGACTTAAAATAAAAAGTAGCCTGCAAGTTTATGTCATAACTATTCTCCATTTTTCAGTCCATTTTCAAAATATTGGTTTTCCTCATTTGCTTCCATTCTGAATTGCAAACAGTAGGGGACTTACCTGCAGTTAAGACCCAGAGCTTTAGAGATGAGCATCAATATCTTGTAAAGCATTGACCCGTCTGTTAAATATAACCTAACAAAATATGCAATACTCACAATATTCATGGATTTAAAATTTTAAATACTCACAAAGCTCTCCTAAAATCCTCAAGTACAATTACTGGGAAATTTTGCTATAATGCTCAAAGTGGAATAACGGTTCTGAATCTAAGTTTGCATTTAAGTTATAACTAGATTAAAATTATGTAGACCTCAAACTTCACGTCTCTGGAGCAATATTGAAAAATTGTCTGATACTTTTACCATTAAGGTAATCTGTATCTGTAACACTGTGTGTACAACTAAATTTGATCTATTCTATTTTTCAATATTTTATGGAGTGTAGCTTCATTTAATTCAGTGTCCTACATTTCTACTTACACAGGTTTTAACAGGTTTATGATCTCATCTTCTAATCTGCCAAGGCTGTATTCAGTCTTCAGACAGCCTTAAATAATTCCCTTCTTATTCTCTGTTCATGGCAGGGACTAAGACTGCTCTTTTTACAAGAGTTTTTAGCCAACTCAAAGTAAGGTTGCTTAAAAAAAAAAAAAAAAAAAAAAGAGAAAAAAAAAAGAAAAAAAAAGAAAAAAAAAAAAAAAAAAGAGAGAGACTAATCAGCTTTCCTGCCCATGTTCTTAATCACCCATATAATCCGTTCCCTATTGACCAGAGATGAGGTATTTGAGAAACTAGCCTGTATCCCAAGATTTGGCCTTCAATTTTTCTTAGTGAAACACCATTTTTCACTGAAGGTCTTAAGAAAGGGTAGAGAGCTACTTAACATACCTACTCACCTTTATTTCTACTTTGAGATAAAAAAGAAAGAAAATGTCAATGTAGTACCTGTTGATTCCTTATGAATGTGCAGCATATATTTTAAAACCATTCCCTTGTCAGCAAGCTCCTTTTGGGAAGCTAGAGTGTGATGTAGAGGTTTAAGAGCAGAATAGATATCATGAGGACATCTTGCTGTAATATGTGTTGTGGTCCAGTAATCATTTTAAAAATACAGATTTAGAGGAAGGGGGCAAATAAATTCAGAAAAGAGGAAACTAAGAAGAAAAGAGGAGGGGAAATAGGAGGAAAGGAAAAGAAACTGCAAGATGAAGAGGTTTAAAGGAAAATATGAAGGAGAGATAAGAATAAGAAGGAAGTAGAAGTGTGCTAGACTTTAATCCTGCAGCACCCTTTTATTGCTAAGTAAAACAAACCTGTTTTCATTAGAGGTAAGGGAAAAAAAGAATTAAAAATATCAACTGAAAATTGCTTTAAATGTACAACTGTTTATGCAAGAAAGTGTTTGTCTTCGTCTGCCCACATTTTGTCCTAGCACAGTGGTCAACTTTGAAACGACATGAAACACATTTCTTTTTCCAACCAGATCTACTGGCCTTGATCCTAGGAACAGTGCCTTGCACAGCAGAGGAAACAAAATTAGTCTCTCCCTTTTTTATGATTATTTGAATACACAGCAGAGAACTGTTTGTTGGAATTTACTGCCAATACAGAAAGAAGCACAAATGACCTGTAGTAGTGGCCTGTTCTTTCAGACCTCCAAAGGTACTTGTAATTGAGTTGCAAATTCACAAAAGCCTCTACAAGGTAACTCCTGCTGTTCTTCACCACTGTGGTCTGCAGGCAGCAGCGTTCCAGTGCAAAGACAGATAATGCAAAAATAAAGAAGGAAGACTTCATTTGGTGTAAATTGACTTTGGTGCAACTGTGTCAGTTTACATTGATGGGAGATCTGTTCCAAGAAGTCTACAGAGCTGACGTTACCGACTCCTCTAGACAAACATTGTACTGACTTTGCTGAGAATCTGTTTCCAGATCTCTGCATTTTATTTCAAGATTGCAGTACTGGAGGTTGTTGGGTTTGGGGCATTTCTTCCTGTTTGTTCATATTTGTAAGATCCAGCTCTTGGAGTAAAGTGATTACATCACTTAAAAATGAACAATAAAAAAAAAAAAAAAAAAAAGAGAGAAAACAAAAAAAACCGCAAACCAAACAAAAAACCCAAAACAACCTCCCTCAAAAAAACCAAAAACCAAAAACCAAACCAAGCCAAACCAAACCAAACCAAAAAAAAAACCAACAAACACCACAGTTTTACTTATGGACTGAAGCATTGTAGTACAGACAAATGTTCTATGTTAATAAGCAGGTCATTTTTAGATAAATTCCACAAACCACATGGGGGGAAAAAAAAAACCCAAAAAAGTCCACATCCTTAAATATGTATTCACCTAATAAAGAAAGAAAAATGAAAAGAGAAAATACTGGAGATTTTTTCTAATCCAACACCATTTTTAGGGCGTAGCTATGTTTTATAGGAGATTTATCAAGTGGTTACCAAAATTAGATGGTAGGAGCATCCGTTACTCCATGGAGTTACACTGTCATTCATTTCAGCAGATTCACAGATATCATGTGGAAGACACAAAGGGTAAAGTTGTGTCAAGGGTTTGTTTTTTTTTAATCTGAGAAGGTGAACTGCTGCATAACCATTCCTCCTCTTTGGCAGTGGCTGGCACTATGTGGGTGCATTCACATATGGGTGTATGGATACTGGATGCATGATTCCTATGTGTGCCTGTCCTTCATCAGACTAGCTTTTCACCTATACTACAGTAACTAAAACTCCTAAGAGGAGAGTCTTGCTGACTTCAAATCATATCTTCTTTTCAAACCTTCCTTTGTTTGAATTTTAAATAAAAAGAAGGAGATAACTAATTCACAAATAGGGGAAACTGCAGCACACCTCTCTCTCTCATGCTGTAGCAGAAGCAAAGACAGTATCATGCTTACCCAGCTTGTCAAATTTTCACCTCCAAAACCTCTACACTGTCTCACCATGAGAACAGAAAAACAGTGATTTTCCTTGGATTTCAGTGAGGAGCTTACTAGAATGATTCAAAGAAGGGAAAATATAGGGAAAATACAAATAAAAAAAATACAATCTTCAACTACCTGAAATTTAAAGAAAAAAGTACTAAAGCAACATTTATGAATTCAATATCAGAATTAAGTAAATCAAATGAAAGCTGAATCAGAGCTGGGGCTAGAATTAATGTTTATTTGGACAGCTAAGCAAAGATCATCCATTTGCTGATTTCCATCAATCAGAAATCTTATTGTGCATGATGTTTCTTTTTTTTTTTTTTTCCTATTTTCACATTCAGGCATTTTCTAGTATTCATTTCTGTGGCCTGTAACACTTGCAAGATGGAGTTCTCTCCACTTCACAGCCAGCATGAAGTTGTTTCCCCGTTTCTGGGACCTAATATTAGGTTTTTCACTCTGGCTTACTATTTGAAACTAAACTCAGTTGTATCTCAATTTAACTGTGCATAAAGTAGTTGTAAATGTGTTTATTTCTCATGGGACTTGGCGAAGTTATTTCTTATATTTTCTCTCTCATTCACTTTTATTGTTCTTTCACTCTTACTTTATGTTTCCCTATCTGTCTTATAACCAGCCGTTAGAGTGAAATCCATCCTCAGCTGAAGCCAACAGTAAACATCCTCTACTTGTTATTTTATATATATAATTATAATGTCTTTGGAAAAGACACTGTGTTTTTAGCAAGACACTGATCTATGCCACACACTTAACCTGAAAGTGAGACGGTCCTCAGCCAGTCAGTTTGGCGTCTGTGGCTAGAAACACTTCTGGAAGAAGGCTTGCCCTCTCAAAAGAAAGATGCCCAAGTAATGTGGAATGAATTTCCCTTAGGAGGTACTTATTTTTCTCCATTTTCTATGGAAAGAATCTAGGCAACTAACTTAGATGAGGTGCCTATTTTTCAGAGTGATAAACTCAGATGAAAAGAATAGGAAGAATTCATCTCACTTAGGTTAAGACATCCAAGTTAGACATTTCAGTATGAACTAGTCATTCTAAACTCCTTTCACAAGTAAAGGAGAGACATAAGCACTTTTACTTATTCCTCAGAGCTGTTCATTTCATCCTAAAATGGCTTGTTAAAATAGGTGAGATGACTTCAGCCTTCCAAAACTGAGAGAGATGAATCTGACCTATGGACTCAAAAGTACTTGTCACAAAAAGGCTTTGATTTTAGCCATATTCTATACCATCAAGATAATGAAAATGATAAATAATCACCCTAATATTTGGTGAATTTTTGTGGAGAAGCAGAAGAAATAATAACCTTGAATTATTCTCATTACCTGTTTCATATGACAGCCTTTGATTTTCCTCTGCTCCTTCACTTTATTTCCACTTTTAGAGACTGCTTGTTTAGAGATCCTTAGTTCTTTTCTCATCTGACTCATCTTTATCCACAGTCCAAGCCTTGAAATGACTATGGATGTGGTGGAGATGGAAAACTTATTTGCATACCTGACTTTTTGTGTCTGTTTCCCAATACCTAAACAGACAGGCTGTGGTAATGCTGCACAAATATCTGGGTAGGCAGGGAGATGGGTGTCCAGGCAGAAAACTGCGGTGCCTTGTTTGTGTTGGTAGAACAAACTATGGAACTTGTGCTAATGTCTGTTATTATATGTTTCAGTAGGGAAGGGTTAAATGCTGAACTTAGAAAAAGCTTTCTTTTTTTGACTCAAAAAGAGGAGATTTCATGCTCTTTTCAGATCCTTTTGGCAATTATTAAGGCATTTTGGTCTCAAACACTTGTCTATCAAGAATGTCTTCCTAGATTTTATTGAGTTACACTTACAGAGCTGAAGACAGTCTCTGTATGAATTCCAACAAATTCGGTGGTGATTTATGAAAATTAGGACCAAACTCTTGACCTTACCTTGGATTCACTAATTTAAATGCAGAAATGATGGACTGTTCACCGTAACACATTTTTCCTTCAGAAGACTGTTTTATTTTTTTATTTTCCACCTATTGGAGTTCATTTAATACATTTTCAGTCAGTCAGTCAGTCAGTCAGTCAGTCAGTCAGTCAGTCAGTCAGTCATTTATACTATTATTTTCAGGCATGAAGTTTTATTAAGAACATTTGTCTGACATCTACCAACAATCTCAAACCTGGACTGAATTGGCAATGGTTTGTTGCCTCAATCTTCTGTAATCTAGTTATTTATTGTCTTCATCTAGAGAGATGGTTTTGCCAAGCCCTGGAATAGACAAGAGATCTGTTCTGCTCTGCAAAGAAAGTGTATTCTTGATTGGTTTTTGTCTTGATAACTAGTACTGGAAGTGTCTTTGGCTTACCATCCCACACAGAGGTTTGTCACAATGGTCAAAAATAACTTGAGACTAGGTTTAGCACTGATGAGCACTTTATATAAAAAGACATCAAAGAAAACTTTTGGGTTGAGCATGGAAGAATTTATTGTCATCTAATATTATACACATACACTGTACATTGTACCTATACTGGAGTTCCTTAAAGGAGGTGCAAGAGTATACATACAATGTTGTTTTGTCTTAAAGATATTGTTTTATCTTAGAGGTAAAAAAAAAATAAAAATAAAAAAAATATATAGTCTCAGTGAACAGCAGTGCAAAATTCCATGGAGAAGCCCAGCATATAAATTCAGTGATTCCATATCCAGAACAGGTTGTAGATGAACACAAGAATTTGGATGGAGTGAACTATCTGCTGCTTTTGCCCATCTTTTTTAAAGGAGCTCCAAAGCAACTAAAGGCAATGCATGCTGTATACTTGGGAACTGTAACTGTCAGATCATGGATAACTTACCACCTATTCTCCAGACACATTTCACTTTTTGTGGTTTTTTGGTATGTTGGAATACCCAGACGTTACTTCAGCATTACTACTTCTACATCTGAAAAATTCAAACTGTCATTCCCAGTGAGATGGAATTATGACTCTTCATACTGTGCAACCCCTTTCATAAAGTCATTGTTATGGCACTGCAATGTTCACTTTAGTGGCTATTCAGATTGGTTCTGAAGGGGAGGTTATGAACTTATCCTGGGTTGTCTGTCAAAAGTCTGTATAATATTGTCAAAGTCTGATAGAGTAAAAGAGTTGGTGTGAAATTTTTATTTCTTAGTTTGTCTGCTTCTGATATTTTAGTTGCAGGGATTTGTATTGCTTGTTTTATGCCTTCAAGGAAGGGCTAGAAAAAGAAAACAAAACAAAACCAATCTGCTCGTTAGGAGGAGGGGAAAAAAAGAAAAATATTAAAAATCTATTTTCTTTGTTCTTCAGCTATTCTACCAGTATTTTTTTGCTGAACAGTTTTTACTGAAATGCTGTAATGAATGTATCATTCTCAGCTCCACCTTGGCATTAGAACATGTGGAATTTCTTTTTTTTTTTTCCTTTTTTTTTTTTTTTTTTTTTTTTTTTTT
>JAWWEW010000088.1:66744800-66755162 GCA_035583185.1 Anabacerthia variegaticeps | reverse complement strand
TTATGATTTTACAGCACTAAGATGTTGTCCTAGGATATACTAAAACCAGTTTCAGCTCTGTCTGCAGGTGTGGGTGATGGAGGCCACAGCTTTCACTTCCGAAAGTGTGCTTTACCAACCATGTTATGGAACAGCCAGGAGCCAGTACATGTTCCATCACTGTTGCAAAATCTGGGTCACTGTGCAGTAAAGCAACATAAAATGTGCAAACCAGAGGCAGAATAATCAAGCAGAATCTCAATTTAATTGCCCACCACTAAGGGATATACTCCCCTAGACAAAACATGTAAATATAACTAAAAAGAGACTCTAAAATCCAGAAAGATATCTCTGTAAGATTAACTCGCTCTTTCACATTGGTGTTTTAGTCCATCATGACAAGTATGCTTTCGGGTAGATTAAATAATCTAGCTGGAGGACAGAGGCTAGAGAAACTTTTCTCTTCAGGCAAGGGGTAATGATGCATACTTGGGATGTGGAAGCTTAAACTCAGCTGAAACTCAGCCCAGTGGAGTCTTTTGAGGCTGTTTCCCCCCATTTCTGCAAGAAGTATTCTGACTCCCAAGATACACTTGAAAGGAGATTTTGTCCTCTCTCAAATAATCTGCTTTGAGAAGACTGTTGGCTTCAAGTGGAGAGTGGTATTCTCTCTTCAGCTTGAATTTGTGTCTTTTTTTCCTCCCACATTACACATTTAAGTTTCTTCCTGTCTCATCTGTTAATCCCATAGAGATACAAAAGTTATCTACACCATCACTAGCACTTAGTTCCTCTGAAACACATTTGTAAAACACATTCTTTCTCTTTCAATTGTATGGGAGACACCTGTACCACTGTGCAAAACCCAAGGTTGGAAAAATGTACTAAGATGAATGCCCCACACTGAATATTAGATCACTGACTTTCATTGGAGCTTTAGCAACTGAGATAAAAATCAACTCTGAAAAAAAAAAAAAGTCAGTAAGATTGGTTTTTTTTGTATTTAGTGATAATTTATATTGAATAGTACATAAATCCATGAATTATACCACTTACTTAAATAACATCATTCTGGAAGCACATTGCTAAGGAAAACAGTGCAAAGGAAAATCAATAAGTAGCTGCAACTCACATACAGTGTATTCAACTCTTGATTTTAATACCTAAACACTGGATTCAGAGTATGCATGCATTGTAAAAATATTCATATTTATCATATTTGTCTGAGGACCAGCAAGAGAGCAAAATAACATATTTGTAGTGTGTGTAATACCATTTGCTACATGAACATTATTTGTAAATTAACCATACAACCTACAAGGAGTCATTAAAAGCTGAATAAATAAAACAAAACAAAAAAAAAATCCACCCCACTTTAAACTAAACTAAAGCAACTATGTTTTGCAACAAAGTACTGAAGCATGTTTTCTGAACGCATAATTTGTCTGCTGGTGCTCGAAATTGGGATGTTACTGGCTTCTATGAAACACTTTTAGAGCTATGAAGAGTGGTGTTATAGAAATAAAGTGACTGATGTTCTGCCAATACAAACCTCAAAAGGAGGTTGAAAAACACAGCAAGAGTCGCTTCTGAAGCTGGAGATAGGGAAGCATTATGTTTTATTTTGCCCTCTAATATAAGCCCCAAAGCATTGTTTCACTAAAACAGGTTGCTACCTGAACAGAGTCCAACTCAGTCTTTTAGCACAAATGCAGGGATGAAAAACTCATTCAGCATGTCACTGTAAAATTTCTGTGTTTATTGCTGGAATGAGCAGAGCACAGGGTCTTCACTTTTACAGGTTTTGTCCTCTGTTTTATTTCAGAGATGTAGACCCAGCTTGCACTGCTTATTCGTACTGGGAAACCACTAGTTGCCCAACATCCCCACTGATAGCAAGAGGACTGTTTTAACTGGAAATATTAGCAGGTATGGGAAAGCATGTTTGAATCCTTAGGGACACAAGGGCATTGCCATGATCAGTGGTAGATAGGAAAATTGCTTACTTGCTTGGGAAAAGCTTTTGTTTTGACTGTCCATGCAAAATCTCGTTGTCACTCCTGCATACTTTTGAGCCTTTGAATACAAGAATTTTATTTCCTAATCATGTTTTCCAATGAGTAAGGAGAATTTCAGGATAATTATTTAACCCTGGACGTATCTTGTTGTCCTAATGAAGCCTCTACTGAGCAGAAGCTGAAGATCTGGCTTGGGCTTGTATAAACAAGAAATCGTGACAATTCTGATACAGTGGATTTTGTTTTTTTTTTTTAGGAATAACCATAAAATCTTACAGCACCTTAAAAATAAAAAGAAAGGTATTCTGGAACATGTGCATATTTTTTCAAAGTCTTTTAAATCAATCAATGTAGTTTAGTGCAAGTCCTTTAGTGTGTAATGTTGATCCTTGTTAAGGCGAATTTTTCTTTCTAGTGCACTTCATGCAAAATAAATTTGACATTAACACTGTTGGATAATCTTTTCACCCTCAGTTTGAATATTTAAAGCAGGATTTAAAATATCTTAGAGAGAAGAATCCTGGACTGTCAGTAAGTGGAAAAGCAGTGAAGCAATAGGTATTTCTCATCTCTGTTTTTACATTTTTAGGGAATTTACATTTTTACATTTTTAGTTCAACATTTTTATAGAAAAAGACAGGATCTGGTCCTTTAACATACGTGACATAAATGTTAGAAACATGCTTTTCTGATCTCTGTGCTCAATACATACTGCAGTGGTTCTGTATATTCTTCAGTACATATTTATGTCTACTACTAACAGTAGCCTTAGTAGTCTTAGACTTCATACTTTTTACCATGAATTTGTAAGAGAACAATGTATGTAATTTGACGAATGTATGTCTGAGAAAAAAGCAAGATGCTGCAAGACCAGAGCTACTGCTCACTCTTAGGAATTGCAAGAATATTGTTATAGAGCAGCAAAAGGGTATGCATTTCAGCTGCACTTGGGTTCATACAGTGGATGCAACCAACTATTAGAGCTTCATTGCAGGTAACAATGAATCCTTGGTCTTCATTGAATGATGCTGAGCTACATCTGAACTACACACCACTACAGATAAAATTGCTGTGGGTACCATAATGATACAGACTGAGCTTAGGTCATGTAAAGTACCTTTTTCTGAGGTCAAATCTGTGATAAAAAATGCAAGTTGTGTCTATTCTTTGAAAGTAAGTAATAACAAGCAAGAAAAACTGAGTAACAAGATGAAAAGAATTTTCATTCAGTCAGAAATTGAATAGCTGATGGTTCTGTTAACACTTTCATCAAACAGGTAAGTAGTTCACAAAAAATCTTGATATTGGAACAAATAGAGATTACATCACTCATAAAATCAGGGGAGAATATTTCAAAGCTGAAAAACTCCAAGCATATTTCTTTACTATGCCAGATTTATAAATAATATGAACACGTTATCCTAAAGAACACGACACCATTTTTTGAAGACCAGCTTACTCTGAAAGAAAATTAATTGCACTTAAGAATGTCATATAGTGGTCAACTTTCTGAAAGATAATCAGAGGATCTTGGAAAGGCAAATGTAGATCTGCTAACAGCATATGATATTCTAACACAAAAAAGGTATCTTGCTAGAAATATGCCACAATGAAAGATTGCACCCTATTATGGCTGATTCAATACTTACTTGATGCTTTTGTAATTTAGAACTGTGTAAGGCATAGATCTTATTATGGAGAAATATAACAACTTACTCAAGAAATGTATAATTGCACCTACACATTTTAATCTTATTTGAATGAGCAACCTATTCAAATACTTCATCAGCCTTCCAAAAGACAGAAGGTATTTTTTCTATCACTATAATGTGAAGAATTATAGTCCATATTAAGAGAGCTTTTTTGTTGATATAAGCCACATGACCACATACCTTGGACACAGTGTTCTAACATAATATTTATTCAACTCAGCTTGAGACACATAGAAGCTGATTAGTAAATCTAGCCAATTATCATCTGATAAAAGGAGTTTTCCTATCTCTTTTTTCATTGACTATAGAAGCGTAGTGGCTGACTAATGTAAACTGAACAACTAATTTGTTAAAGATTGTTGGCAAGTGAGAAGATTTGTGTTACGGGAGAGAATTCACAAGGAATTTTGGATATAGGGGACAGGCTGAGGATACTAAACACTCATTAAATGCCTTTTCAATGGTCATTGGGTAAGCAAAATCATAGGAAAGCCTTTTGCCACAATAGGACTGCTTAAAGCTGTACAGACTTTACAGCTGGAAAAGGGGCTTTTATACCTCAACATTTAATACGTGATATGTTTGTTTTCCTGAACACATATCTGCAGTTCTGAGAAATAACTGGCTATCCTAGAGACGTCAGAATTCTCTCTAAAAAGATATAAGTAGGACAGAAGGGAATATATTTAAATGCAAATATGGGAGAAGAAACCTGAGATTCTGTATTGGGTTTGCATGATCAGATTTGGTAGTGCAGAGGCCACAAGGGTGGCTTGTGTGAGAAGCTGATAGAAGCTCTTATCTCATGTCCATCAGAGACAATTCAAGCCAGCTCCAGGACAGACCCACTGCTGGCCAAGGTCCAGCCAATCAGGACTGGTGGCAACATCTCCATGATAACATATTTAAGAAGGAAAAAAAAATGTTATTGTGTAGAGGTGTTTGTGGTTAGAGAAGAGAGGAGTGAAAATAGATGAGAAGAACAGCCCTGTAGACTCCAATGCCAATGGAGAAGAAGGGGCAGGAGGTGCTCCAGGTGCCAGATCAGAGATTCACCTGCAGCCCATGCTGGAGGAAGAGGATACCCAAAGAAGGCTGTGATCTTGGGAGGCCCATGATGGAGCAAGGTCCTCTCAGGGACCTGCTGACCCATGGGGAGAGGAGCCCACGGAGAAGCAGGATTTCCTGGTAGGAGTTGTGACCCTGTGGGGCACTCATGTTGGAACAACCTGTGCCTGAAGGACCGATCCCCAAGGATAAGTGATCCACTCCGAAGCAACTCATGGAGAACTGTCTCCCATGAGAGGGACCCCACCTTGGAACAGGGGAAGGACTGTTCTCCCTGAGCAGCAGCTGGAACAATGTTTGACGAACCAACCATGACCTCAATTCCCTGTCCCCTTGTGCTTCTGAGGGGCAAGATGTAGAACCTGAGAAGGCAGGGGATGGGGGAAGATGTTTTAAAAAATTATTTTACTTGCCTTACCCTGCTCTGACTTTGTTGGTAATAAATTCAATTAATATTCCTAAGTTCAGTCTGTTTTGCCTGTGATAGCAATCACTGAGTGATCTCTCCCTGTCCTTAACTCATGAACCTTTCGCTATATTTTCCCTCCCTTCTCCAGATGCAGAGGGAGTGACAGAGTGGTTTTGGTGCAGATCTGGCATCCAGCCAGGGTCAACCCACTACAGATGCTTACCTGTTTGTATACTCCTGCAATATCTGTATAGTGCTGTGGGGCAGCCCAAATTCACAGAGCAAGTCATAACATGCACCTGATTTGGGGAAAATACACAATGGTAATAGAAGGATGTCAGTAAGAAGCCTGCAGTGTATTTATACCCTCAGGAGTCCACTCCAATGTTATCTCTGACATAATAATAGACTAATACAGAATCCTATGCTAATACTCTTACTCACATCTCTCTCAGTTGTGTCACAAACTAAACTTCCTCAGACATTCATAAGAGTTGTACCCGAGCAAGGACCAAGCAAAGGCAGACTCAGCAACTCAGGAATAAGTAATTTTAGGAAAGTACATTGATTAGCTATCTCTATTCTTGTTTAAACATATTCCTGCTACATTGTTGACTGAGAGGATTTGCATATGAAAGCAGAATGTGCTCCAGTGTTGAGGAAAGGGTGAGATGCTCACTGTGTATTTATGGAAAATAAACTGTTAAAGAGTGACAACCAGCTCTGAAACTTCAGGGGTAGAAAAAGAAGAGAGAGAGGTAGAAAGAAAGAGAGATAGAAATCTAGCAGCTTTTGACAGGTATGCATAAATCTTCCTGAAGGGTAGAGTCACCTGAGGAAAGAGACTGTGAGAAACCATTAAACCATAAGAGTTTTGCAAGATTGCTGAGGAAAATGTGGAAGTTTGCAAGTTGTAGATTGGCACGTCCAAATGCAGATTGAAGATTATCAGGAAAACTCTTTGTCTCTGAGGTATTTGGCTCAAAGGACTCATGTTAAAAATGTTGCTTCATGAGGTCAGCTATTGGTAAAAGTCATGCTTTCTGGAGTTGCAGAACAGATGCTGTTCATTACAAACTGTTGCAAACCTTAGCAAATCAAGTGTTATTAAGCAGTAATATTTAAATATCCTGCCTTATAATAATCTGGACAATTCTTACTGTCATGATCCAGTCTTAGGTTTCTAGGCCAATCTTTTCACAAGAGCAGGACCCCTGGACTGAGTGATGAATGAGACTGACTATAGTTCATCTGTGTTTGAAGAAGATAAACAGCTTGGTGCTAGCTAACTCCCTTTCCACAAAGGCAACAGCAGAGTAATGTATTGAAAGGAGAAAAGGGGTTTATTTTCCTTCATCCTTCTATCAATCAGTGCAATTCTCAACTTTGAGCCCAGTATTTGCCCCTACCTGGCTCTTGGTGGAAGGTGAGGAATTGTTTTCTCCTGGTTTAAGGGTATTTTTGCTTGTTCCTTATCATGAAATGGGGCGAAGAAGAAGGAGGGAGGGCTGGGACTGGGTGTGGTGGATGTTAATTTCCCATCTTGGTGGCTTTCTCACTTTTTCACTTTTCTGTGTGCTTGTGGGGACAGCCACGGAGGCAGTCCTGAATTCCCTTACCTAATATGCAAAGCTGCTCTGAGGAGACATATACATTTTGTTCCTACATTCCTTACTATTTCACCTTTCTTCACAATGTTTACCCCCTGTGAAAATCCAAAAGAAATACAGTCCCACACTCCACCACGGTTTGCATTTCTTGACTGATAATCAGACACAGTGATTTTCACTGTCTTGAAAGACAAATAAGATAAAGTCAGTGCAGAACGAACAGTTAAGAAGATACTCAGCTGTAGGATTTGGTTTACCTTTCTGATATTTTGTTTCTTTCTTAAGAAATGAGGTCTATGGGTAAACCAAAGATCAGATAACTCCCATTTTCTCTTGTGTTGTTGTGATATCAGACAAGATCATACCAGAAAATCAATAAAGAACTTCAGATGATGCAATGCTCAGTGCATTACTTCCTCTTTTATTTGCAATATCTTTAGATAATCTTTACTATGACTAACAGAAAAGTGGTGATTTCATGTCATATTCATACAAACTTTGTCACTTGGTCTGCTCTGATCTGTTTATGGCAATATGAACCAGTTATGTTAACTTGATAAAAATCTAAAACCATGTTGTCCTTGTATATGAGAGGAGTTTATATACACTGTTGCAGAACTGAATCAGCAAACATTTGTAAAATTCTAGTTTTTCTTTGTCTCTACCATCACAGCTGCTCACACTACAGGAGATAGTCCCTTTCTCTCAACAAAACACTAGAGCAGAAAAATACAAAAAGAAAAACAGGAAAAGAGCCCAATACAAAACTTATTCCCAAAGTACAAAGCTCAGTTCAATGCTTTCTTAGAGCTTTAAATGGCAAAATACTCACTTGTACTTCTCTTTTAAAATAAGAACAGCCCACCTCTAAGAAAGAGCTAAGTTCAAAAAGAGACATAATGGATGTTCCACCTCAGGTAATATTAGATGTCTATATATTTTATGTTTACTCCTCAGCTAGTCTTAAAGTTGTCTTTATACTCCATTAAAAACAAAACAAAAGAAAAACCAAAACCAAAACAAAAAACGAAAACCAAAAAATCAAAACCCTAAAAAAACCACAAAACAAAACCAAAAAAAAAAAAGCACATCCCAAACTGGCTTATTTTAGACTTCTAGTTAAGAATAAGGTCTATTGCATCCTAGAAGTAACTATTTATCTGCTTTTCTACTTAAGAGAGCCAAAAGATCACTAGCTCAGGGGTAAGGTCTATATTTAATTAGATGAGGACTACTCTTAGTATTAGCAATAATGGTAGTAGTAACATTAATGGAACTCTTATGACTATCACCAGATGCCATAGCTTCAAGGCAAGTAGAGTTTTTAGCAATGTTTAGGGAGAGATACACAAGAATGGGATCTTGAGGTGCCAAAATCTGAGTAGTTTACTGAAAACATGAACACTCTAACTGATTCACTTATCCATTGTAATGCAAACATCCAGCCATCAGTTGCAGATTTCCTTCCTCTACCGTAGACTGTAAACTATATTTTTTTTCTAAAAATTCAGAGCTACAAAAGGTTGTGGGGTTTTTTTTGTTGGTTTGTTGTTGTTGTTGTTGTTGGTGGTGGTGGTGTTGGTTGTTTGTGGGTTTTTTGTTGTTTTTGTTTTTCCTGTAGAGGAGCAACCTAGAAAGGAATCACAAGTGTATGCACTCTACCTTGTGTTCAGTAGTTGTAGCACATCCTTTGAAAAATCTTCATTTAAATACCCAAAGTGTTTAATTTATGAGACCAGAATTCTCACACCTCAGGAAGGAATCTCCACTGTGCTATCAAGTATTCTTAAGTGCACTTCTATCTTGGTAAGAAAGAGCAGAAAAAAAGAGAGAAAGATCATGAAAGAGAGGCATAGGAATCAATGAACTAAAAAGGAAGAAGTGCTAGGTACCAGTACATGATGTATTAAATGCTTCATTAATTCTCACTTTTGTTACTGTAAAATGTGTGGTTATCTACTTCTGATCATCCCTAACAGAGAAGATAACTACCACTCATACCTGTGGTGGAGACCACACAGCCACAAGTGGTCATCTCTAAACCCAAATAGGTTGGCCCTGAGCTGTAATACAACCATATGTGTAGTATGTAGTAGGCAAAATGCCTGTGGCAACCCAAGGGAAAAAAGTGTACTGTTACTCTGGAGTCTGGCTTTTAGATTCTGTTCTCCCCCAGAATCTTCTTTGTAAGGCTGATCCAAAAAGCACCATATGAAAATGCTCAGCAGAATGGTCCATATAGTCAGGTCGCATTTATCTAGATTTCAGGTGACTAAATAAAATTGTGTAAATGGCTGCCTTAAAGCATTTAATATCTTCCTGAGACAGACAGATACGATGAAGAAGTTATAGGAGGTCTGTCTCTGTCTGCTTCGGTGGCTGGAGCCACCTCAATACTTTTCCTCATTTTCAAATCTTTCTGGAGTCTGAGCACAGGTTGGAATCCTGAGTGAATATCCATAGAACCTCCTTATTTTGCTTATATCTGCAGGTAAAACCCAAAGTTTCAGTGATTTCAGTGTTTATAATATTAAGGCAAATATTAAGTAGGGATTCTCAAAATCAAAAAGCACTGTCAGGAGTCAGTGCTGAAGTAACTTTTCTGTTCCTGTGAAAGATGACTTTCAAGGAACTGAAAACAGATCTTCCAAACTTCATTCTACTGTTTCAAAAACCACACTTTTAAATATAGTATTATCAAACAGATAAATAAAACCAAAACATTGATGATTGCATGAACTGACAGTTTTAAAAGGCTTTCTTTTATTCTGAGTTGCTACAAAGAGCAAAGTATATCTGAACTCACTGGCCATTGTTTTAAAGCAAAAAGTTTTAAATCAAAAGGGAAAAGAAGAAAGAAAAAAAAATATCAAATTCACCAAACTTTTACAGTACAGAAGAAGAGTCGCTAAGCATACAGTCATGTATTCTCAGAGTAAATGACATGCGCTTTTTGCTCTGGTGAGCGATCCATATTTTAAATGTTCCCATATACCCTTATCAGGCATAAAAACCTGACACTATTATTCATGTCTTTTTCCCAATATCCATATTTTGACATTACCTCTGAAAAGAACCAGTGTGCTCAGTGGCTTCTTAAAAATAAATAATTGAAAGCTACTGTAAATTATATTAAGCCTCGACATGGCTGACCCTATCTTGCCTCAGTCCATTGCTATCTCTTTAAATGTATTCCCTCCTAAATTATATTGTAATTTGGAGGTGCTGAAGTCTTAAGTTTTTTGACTCAAATGTAACTTCCTTCCCAATGCATAATTCATTTTCACTTTCTTGCAAAACATACTATGAGAGAAGATATGAACCTTTACTGGAAATGTAAATGATGCAGACCCATAGTTAAGAACTGTAATGGTATGGTTGTATTAAAAAAAAATTAATTGCTTTGAACTGATATTGAAGGAAATTCAATTATGCCCTCACTAAAGAAAGCATTAGAACAAAACAAAAACCAAAAAGGAGTATATATTTAGAGTACTTCATTTAGTATATTTTAGCTATCTTTAATAAGAATAATTTGACATCCTGATTTAGAAGTCCATACAAAT
>JAWWEW010000088.1:66723186-66738120 GCA_035583185.1 Anabacerthia variegaticeps | reverse complement strand
AAGGATATTTTCAGGCCAGCTTGAAGAGAATTAGGTCAGTGGTTTTCATTAGCACTTGTTTCTAACTGTGTGTGAAATCCACTCATACATGAAAGAATTTTCATTAGAGAAATTATCAAAAGCAGCAAATAACCTCTTTTACACTTATGTTTAGCATATCAATGACCAGATTTACAGGCTATGCTCAATCCATTAGAGATAG
This sequence comes from Anabacerthia variegaticeps, assembly GCA_035583185.1. NCBI lineage: Eukaryota > Metazoa > Chordata > Aves > Passeriformes > Furnariidae > Anabacerthia > Anabacerthia variegaticeps. Next base: position 66,737,918 of record JAWWEW010000088.1, on the reverse strand, counting down.
TTAAGAATTGAAATATTTAGATAAGTAGGGTCATACACATATATTATGTAGTAAAACCATAAGAAACACTTACTGGGTAATTTTTTTGGAGGGATGGAAGGATGGGCTCAGGTAGGGCTATAAAAAAAAAAAAGTTTAAAGTTTCTGTGATTCATGTAATTCACGGGAAGCAATATCATATCAACTATACCAGAGGGTTGAATTGAAATTCTGTCTAAAAACGTCTATCAAGAATTTCACTTTCATGCATTTTTTAAAATAAAGGTTACTCAGCAAACACTAATTACTATAGTTCCTACTATATATTACCATAAAAAGTTTACTCATCTACAAGAAGCTGTTATCAAGATATTACTATGTGTAGAAGGCATGAAAAATTCTCAGCAGCTGGGTACAACTTCATTTCTAAAATTTATATTAATTCATGGCTTTAAGAAAATCATGTAGATTCCCTAAAGGAAAAATTGGACAGGCACTTTTTTTTCGCCCCCTGCATCTAATGTAATATGATTCCATCACAGCATAAGAAGTCTGCAGATACTGCAAAAGCACACACTTTTCAACTTCAAAGCATTACATACTGAGTCTCCAAATGTAACCTAAATGAAAAGTGCCCAACATAGCTAGTAGGCCTTGCTAGCAAAACCTTCACAAAATACATGAATGTAGCCTAATACTGTTAGCTGGTCTGCTAAATGGCAAATGTTATAATGATCATGCAGTCATTAACAATACTAGCAAACACAAAATTAATTAAATATTTGTCACTTTTATGAAAATCATGGATTGGGAGAGTATCTACTGCACAACATAAATAAGGAAAAAACTGATCATGCAGAGTAGGTGGGCCTACAGACAGACCAAAATCCAAAAGTCCTAACATCCCATTCAAGCCTTGGAGCAGCTACAGAACTGTTATAGCACTCCTCAAACTAAAGCTGTAACACCATCTCTTCAGCATGTTTGTTTTAAACAATTCACCTACATCATTCACTAGGGAGAACCATAATTAAAGTCACTACACAGGACTTGGGACTTAGTTCACCTTTCAACAGGGTCTCACAGGGATGTTACAGAATGCTTTTCTCATAGGGACTAAGAATCAAAACAGCAGATTTCTCAGAATGTGCTTGGGGTATCTTTGAAGAGTATATGAGGACTGCTACGAAAATTATCACAACGGCTTTGATAATACCTTTATTTTGCGGGTGTTCAGAAATATGCAAGAGCTCATATTTCTGCAACATCTTGGATAATTTTCAGTTCTCTGCTACACTAAAATAAAAGGCAACAAAATATGAGCAATAGAAGCAATCAAGATATTTTATCTGGGCCTGTATGCTTTACTAAGAGGATGGACTTTTGGGGAAAAGTTATCATTTACCACTAACATTTGCCATATGAATTTTCTTTTCTTATCTTACAAGTTAGTTAGACCTGTTACCTGGAAGAAAGTTCATGTAGAAGATACTACTCTATCCATGAAATAAACTCAAGCCACATTAAATTTGGGTCTGAAGACATCCACAGGAGTATAATATGGAAGCTAATTAAGTAGGAAATAAATTTGCCTAGTGAAGACAGGGACACTGTTTACTGCAAAAGAAAGCTTTTTGTTTGTTCCCTCCCTCCCCAGTAATACGAACAAAAACCGTACTAGAAATTCTAGGATATGGGCTACATTCAGGAGCATCACTTGCACGCAGCAAGAAGAAAAAAATCTTTAAACTCTTCATGAATGAAACATCAGAAACTAAACAGCTGGTGCTAGATACATGTAGAGAGCCACACCTTACATGAGTTTTTTCCAGAAAAGGCTGACGAAGCACAGGTAAAAAGCTCCTCTTCATAGACTCCTGATCCTCCCCAGACAGCTGATTGATCACAGTTTTACATGAAAACGATTATCTGAACTCTTTTTCCCCTTCTCTACAGAGCTACAGCAGCTGACACACAAGATTATAGCCAGTGCCCTCATGTACTTTTGTTAACTAGTGCTTGAGTTTATTTTATAGTTACACAGTGTTCTGCAGGTATACTTAATTTTTTTACACCTTTTTAAGGGGGTAACTGCCTCCAGAAAAGAGGTCCACTTGTTAAAGACAAATGCAGATTAAGGAAACACAGTAAATACACTTTACTTTCAAATCTTTCTGTGTGGAAGGTAACTATTGTGTTTAATTTTAATAAAGGGGGAAAACTACACAAATATGAACTTAAAAGGGGCAGTTTCAACATGAAAAAAAATACTTACTCTGTAAATAGTGCAAAACCATCAACACAAGACTATAGCTGCTTAAAGTACCACGACTGGCATCGTTTATCTCATGAAAACTTGCCCATTTCTTAACAGCAACTACTAATGGACGAACTCGATTCTCAACTGCAAGTAAAATAAATACATCTCAAAAAAAGTACATTTAATAGACAGCAATTAATCAACATTCGTTCCTACTTGATCAACATAGTTTTTATATTCTAAGGTTACCTTTTGCAAGCATTTTACAGAATTTACTCAGTTATTCTACCACTACTATCCATCCTATAAAAGTCAGAACCAAGTATTTGCATTTGAAAACAGTTTTTTGAGTGGTAATATCTACAGACACATTACAAGGGTATGCCAGGAAATTTGCAGACATGACAAAACTGGATATATCAGTCAATACAGTAGTATCATATTTGATTTCAAAGCTCTCTCCAGTTCCTTGTACTAATTTTCCCTGACTTAACTTGCTGCCAGGACAGATTCGACTTTTTTATTGATGGTAGGGAGAAAAATTCTCCTTGTTGGAGGACATAGACCTCATTGTTAAGTTTGCCTCAAGACTGACAAAGGCAGTAATGCCTTGCATACAAACATAAATTTTAAATTTGCCTTGTCCTCAATAGCTTTTTATGTAAATGAGATGTCAGATACAACATCTCTTCAAATCAAGATGTGCATTTCAGGAGGAAAGACATAAATACAGCCATATTCCAGTTATGACCTTCTGAATTTCTGGGGAATATTGATAGTCTTCTAATTAAGGTAGATGTTGTAGGTAGATATCACTCAACACAAACTCCTAGGGACCCTGCAGTGCACTTACTTTATAATTTGCAGATACATGGAAGCAGATCATCAACTCAGTCAAGTGCCTTACAATAGCCTTTAAATACTTATACGTTCTGGACTATCTTTTCTAACCTGACATCATTATACAAGGTTTTGCATTCTGCACATCTAAAACAAGGACAAAAGACATTCTACACCATACCAGTTGGTGGAGCACATATGCCCATGCAAGTGCTACTCTTCTCAGAATGAATGTCTTAAATCTGCAAGACCTCTTGGAAACAACAAAACTCCTTAGTACCAGTCACCTTATTCCTGATACTGTTCACCGTGGCTGAACTAAAAAATATAACTATTAGTACACTAACTGTGAGATGCAACTGCAGGCACTATATAATTATCCACTAACCAAAACAGGATTTTTCCATGAGAGAAAAAGGCAAATAGGCTCCAATTCCAAACATGATCCTTTTGTGTGTGTGTCACAGTAGAAAAGATTTCTCTTTAGTTGACCTCATTCTGAGATGATTTTCTGTCTGCTAGTGCCTGTAATTAGTATATAACAAAGCTAGTTGTCCAATATGGCGAGTAAACTTTGTCTGATACTCTGGTACATGGTACCCCTTCAAGAAAAAGCTCAGCAATGTCATTCGCTCACAGCTAAAAAGTCTAGCTTCCACTAATTGAAAAATACCTAGCAACAACTGCTTACTTAATTGCAGACATGTCTCCTTCAGCAAACCACTGGTAATACAACAGCACAGACCTCAGTTTCTAGCTCTTCCTAATCAACCTACATTTTCTGTGGACATTCTGCTTTATTCACCTTGCCCCATCATCTCTGATGCTAACTACAGCACCTACACACCAACACAGAAGAGCATACACAGTAATGTTTAGGAGTTTTGGCTTTTTAATCATATTCATTAAGATACCAAGTCCCCTTTTTGGCTAAGCATCTGATTTGTTCTAAAGGAGCAGAAAGACCAATACATCTTCCACATTAGAGGTAATTTGATGGTTTTTTTCTCCCATGCAGGGTGAAGCCCTTCAACCACACACTTAAGTGAGCAGGATAATACTTCTAATGCTGTCCATCCTTGCTGATATGACTTTTAAAAGTATGCAAAGGAGATGGTCTGATAAAAGTTTCCATTGAGTTCTGTTTGCCTTATGTTACCTGAGAGTTTTCTGGTCCAAGGAAGACAAGACAGACAAATCGTATGCTTGATAGAGTTTATCTGTTTAGGAAGGTCCAGCACACTGAGGAGGTATCTTTCAATCACAAGTCTCCCTTAGCTATTCATCCTTCATTAGGAGATATGAACTTAATTTTGCTGGCCTTATAAAAGTGGGCACCGAGGTGGCTTACTAGGACCCCTTCCACTGCTCTTTTCGCATCCAGACTCATCTGCCCTACAGTGATTTCCTGAGGAATAACGGAAATCTGTGGCAGAAGGTAGGAACAAATATATCAGCATTAGACTTGGTGAACTGACCTCTCACCCATAGTCATGAATGACGATTATTTTCTAATCTTTTAAAGCCTGGAAGGAAACCCTTCTCCAGTCATACATCTTTCCGGATATACAAAGAATTCACAGTTAAACACCTGATGCTGGACAAGTTGTAGACTCTCCTAGTAACACAAATATGGAACACAAACTACTCTGACTAAAATATTAGTAAAAATTAAGTGGTAAAGGTAGCTTCTATTGATAAATTCTGATCCTAAATAGAAAGGAATTCCTCTGTGCAAGAACTGAAGAATATGGTAAAGGAACAAATGCAAATGCCCTGGAAGAAACAGCCTGAGGTACACTCCTTATGTACTTATCTGCCAAATGACATTGTGATGCTGAGTAAGAAAACCTTATTTCAGCACTGAGAGTGATGTTTGTATTACTTCCCTCTTGCCAAGTCTGTTTCAGGGTGCCTCCCTAATCTGAGTAGACATAAACCAGTTTTGTTTGGGGGTTAGTATAAATACTGAACCAGTATGTTGAATTTTCCAAGAAAAGACTCTAACAGCATACAGACAGAACCAGCTAACAGCGACACAGCCTGTCCTTGCTCTAAGGAAATAAAAGATACTGGAAATTACACCACTAGATAACCATTAATATAATGACCTTGCTATCTGCAGAATACTTGAAGTAGCCCTTGTAGTAGTTATGTGGACCTTAATATGAAGAATCTTTATTATCTTCTGAATATTGTAATAGTAAAAAAAAAAAAAATCTGGTATGTTTTCTCATATATTTAGAATGAGCAACAAGAACTTATTTAAGAACTATCTTAGGGTATAAATATATAAAGATAAATAAATAACTTCTCAGGCTGGTCTACCCTTGTTTCTTTCTCCTTTTATTCCTGTGTCTTTTTGAGTCTTGACTCAAAAATCCCTCTTCTTCCAAAGTAACCACATCATTGGTGTTACTGAGACACTAATTAGCTGCTCACATGGTCATCAGAGCTCAGCAGAATGCATCACTCATTTTATTCCTTTCTAGTTAATTAACACTGCAGTGATGTGTGTAGGTACTAATACCAGCTCTACTAATTCTGTAGAACTTGGCAGTGGAACAGCCAAACCTAAACTGGTGTCAAATAATCCTTCCTCAATTTCTCTTTTACTTGCCAGAATGGAAGGATATTCTCAACTCCATAGAACTGTAGAAATAAGAAACATCGGGCATGTTCTCAAGATCTGCACAAAGTATGGTGTGGCATTCCCTCAGTGACCTCAGAAAAGTAGACATGGCCTAGATTCGAGCCTAAAAGTGTTAAATCCAAAGCTTTGATGATTAAGCAACAGCATCCTTGACAGGACAGTAAAGTTTGTGTTTCTCACAAAGGTCTCTCAGAAGGCTTGAGTGGGAAGTTATGGGGTAGCATTCTTCATCCAAATGCTGTAAACTTCTTTTGGGTCTCTGTGGTAAGATATAAACACTATGAGAATCGCCTGCTTTGTAGTTAGGGTTTGAATATTCTCTCTTTCCCTAAAGGCTAGTATACTTTATAAATGCTCTTTCCCACCATATTTCCAGTATCATCTTTTGCTCATAAGTGTGAAAATAATGTATATCTAAGGGTTACACCACCCTTCTGCATGTTAAAAAGGCTTAGTTTATGCTCATTAGTTCAGCCCTCCCTAAACATATGTATTATTTGTACTATCTGTTCTTCTTAAATTCAAGACATCCTCTGTGCCAGAAATTTTAAAATGTATTATATTCCTCCTGGTCCTTCTGAGCCAAGTGTGGGACTTTACTGCATCAAACACTGAATTTACTGAGATGAAAAGTTAGTGCAATATTGGTCCCGAAATGTAGGTGGTATTGTTATCTTTTCATAGCTACTTATACACCTCTCTTGAGAAGATTTCTTTAAGCTTCAGTCTTGGAGACAATGCTTTTGAGTCAATATTATGCTGTGATAATTCTTTGAAACTTTATTTCTTTATATTAGCACCACTGGACAATACCCTTCTTTGAGTGAAACACCATCATTTACCAGTAGCTTATATTCAGACTAGTCCCTGTAGCACAATTCAGAAACACATTTTCTATTTACATTTGTCTCTCCCAGCTCTCATTTAACTTCCCAGAGCTTTTCTCCCCATGCTGTAATAGGCCTGAATTTTGATGAGGCCAAAACACAAAGCAGCCATCATGAATGACTTATTTAGATGCACAACTTTTAGCATACTGCTGATTCTGTTACTACATCAGTCAAGTTTCCTGACTACTCTTCCTGAGATGTAACAGCTCCAGAAGGATTTGGAGAAACACTACAATAGCCTGAGAGTTGCATTTGTTCTTGCTTTTGCTGTTGCCCAGCCCTGATTAGAGGAAATGTTCCTGTTAGCTAATTGCTTTCACAGCGGTGACAGATGGCCGAAGGGTGCATATGATGGAAAAACAGAGAGGAAAAGGGTTAATGTTGCATATCACCTTGTTCCCCCTTTATTGAGGCTCCTCTAAAGCTGCTGATTTAATGAAGTGATCTTTGGCTGGGGCTGAAGCAGTGACTGGAGAATCAGGCCCATGAGGTTTGGTGACCTCGGTGTGAAGGCACTGCAGGTGTGTGGTTAACAAGGTACTAATTGGGTACCAGAGTGAGGATGAAAGTGGTTGCAAGCAGTTGGTCAAGAGGCAGCATTGTACCCCAAAGAGCTGCAAGTGCTGGGCTTCATGGCTGGGAAGAGAAGCAAGCCCTGCTCCTGGCTGCTTTTCTGCTGAATCCCGGCTGTGAGTGTTTTCATCGTGAGGAGCAGCCCTGTGCTGGCAGTGTTCTTCTGTGCCTTTCATGCAAACAGCTGAATCTGTGAGAAAAGTTAGACATTTAATTAATGGGTGTGGATGTGGCTCAGTGACTTACGTTTTCTTAGGAGTACACAGATACAAAGAGAAAGTACTTCAGCAAGACGATACAGATTCTGCATCTTCCTTTCTCATGAAATCTTCATCAAGTTGTGATGGTTTCACATCTCCATCTTGTGTCTTGCTTCCCCAATTTTAGTTTTTTGGGTTTTTTTTATGTTGTCAGTTCCATGAAATCCACTTCCCCTTACTCCATGCTGTCAGTATACAAGATGCCCACCTGCTACCACTACTTCACTGTGCTCAGGAGTGCCCTACATTTGAAATCAGCAGAGAAAAGAGAAAATAAAGATTATAGGCAGGAGCTTGAAGGTGTATTGCCAAAATGTGCATTCTCAAGGGTGCGAGCAATGCTGTCATCAGTAAGGCAGCAGCAGGAACTGTGACCATGTTTTTGGTACTCCACCTGCTACAGACCCCTGTTATTTTTTTGTTTGTTTGTTTCTTTGTTTGTTTTTTTGTGGTTTTTTTTTGTTTCCTTTTTTTTTTCCCCCCGACACTTTTCTTGATTTTAAAACATTTGCAAGGAAAGAAAGGTGATATTAACATTGAAACTCTATTGGTCAGTATTTCCATAATAAGCTTAGTTTATATGACATTTTCATTTAAACCTTGAAGCAAGATTTGCATGCCTCCTTCTTAATGCAAATTTCTCTTTCTTTCCAAGCAGCTGCTCATCATGTTTAATTTTGCTTTGATGTAATATTGACAGCCTTGTCTTCTACAAATCTTTACCTTTTGAGTAACTGAGAGTAAGGGGGAAAAAGTAAATGGCTGATATATTTGTAGCAGTGCTTGTAGAATATTCCACTGTGGAGATTTGTTGTTGGATTTTTTGTTTTTTAATCAGGTAGCAGCAACACTTTAAATTGCTGCTGAGATGAATGGGAGCTAATAGGAGACGTTCCTGAAGTTTGTTTTCTAATCAGACCAGACTTGATCTTACTAATAAAAGTGACTACTGTGAGCAGAACTGTTTGTGACTAAATAATCAGTTTTGTTATTGAGAAGTGATTAAATTGCCTAAGGAAAAATTTATAAATAAGACCTGCTTTACTTAGATTCAAATTAATGGCCTTTTTCTTCCCAATCAATCTATTTTGAATTGCTTTTCTTCTTATTTTTTTTTATTTATTTATTGTTATTCTTATCTGTTTAATATCATTCATGTTGTTCATAATATGCAGGTCTGTTGAACTCTGGCTCTATTGCAATGAAGGCTGACATCAGTCATCTCCATTTAAATGATGGGGAAACTAATAGAGAACGTGGAGATGTAACTAGGAGTAATGGTAAAGTATGAGTTTGCATAAAAGTGAAGTTTAAACTATGTTGAATAAAAGAAAATAACTAGTGTAAAAATATTATTTTGTCCAATGGGCTTCAACTGGCACATTTTTAAATAAAAGAATTTATTTTCTTTTTTGAAACATAGCATTTGTATTTTGACATGAAAATTAAAAAAAAAATAAAAAGTTCTGGTAGCTTAATAAAACAACTCAGCTACCTTTACTGGTAGATTTGTTAGAAGCTAATTTTTTCCAACTTGAGCACATCCTTCCCCAGTTCAGCCTTGATTGCTTGATTACAACGCTGAGCACACTGATGGCACTTCACAAAGAATGCTTCATAATTAGCAGCACTGATAAGCAAGAGAGACAACATTAAAATAATAGTTAATGGGCACAGTGCAACAGTGTTAATGGGTTAAATTCTTTTCTTTCCTTCACAGTGCAGCTGAGAAAAGTTGATTCTTTTAATTTCTCCTACTTCAACTGGTATTTGCCTATGTTAAACCCAAGGCATCTTCTAGCTAAAAGAAAAACCAACAAAACAAAACAAAACAAAACAACAAAACAAACAAAAAAAAACCCAAAACACACACACACACACACAAAAACAAAAACAAGCAACCCCCCCAAACAAACAAAAAAAAGAACCCAAACCAACTAACCAAACAACAATCAAAAGAAACAAACAAAAAAACTGAACACCAAAGCCACAAAAAACTCCTACCTCATTAAATGTGAAATATTTCCCCCTAATAAACACTATAGACCCAAATCCCCAGCTTTCATAGAAACAAGTATCAGTTTTTAAAACCTCATCATTATTCCTCTTACTGTCCCCTGAGGGGACAGATGAGCATTGTGGTACACTGTGAAGGATGTGGAATTCAGGTGTCACAGGAATGGCTTGAGTATCTCAGTGAGAAACTTGGGTGGTCCTATTTCTGATTAACCATTATGTCTATATATAAAAGAAGTCCTTTTGACACCAAGTCTTCATGTATGGAGGAATGGTCTCTCAAATTAGGTAATAATGCTTTCGAGATTTGATTAAGTAAAACCTGCAAATTTCACTTGACCCAGGAATGAACTGCAAATGTGGTACTATAGGGATTTGACTTTGCAAGGGAAACTAAGTACATTTTGGTTTTTAAAATGGTCTGAGTTCTCCAAATCAGGTGTAAGCTACTTGTGGGTGTTCGTTTGGGAGTCTATAAGAGGGTACAACATCCCCTGTCGTTTGTCACTGCATTCCACACCAGAGCTCAGTCCCTCTCAGGTCAAAGATACCTCTCTAGCTACAGTGCATAACTACAGGTTAATCCTGAGGCAATAAAAATAAGAAGAGCCAAGAAAATAAGAGGTAGCTCATTTTCTGGCATGAACAGGTGGTCAGGGGCATTCTTATGACCCTGATGTAATTCATTTTTCCAGAAGTATTTACAGATAGAGCCTAATTCTTCAAGCTCTGAGTCTTTTTTTCTCTTTATTATTGTTCTTTTTCCCTCAGTTTTTTATTTCATGTACATAAAAGTGTGGGAAACTGCACCAGGCCTGTGGATTTCTTGACAGAGAAAGAAGAATTTGACCTTGGCCAGACTGCTGTGTAGCCGTGAAGATAAACAACTTGCAGAGACTGAGAGAACTCAGGAGGAGCAGAAGATAAGAAACATGGACGAGTTTGTATAGAGACAGTAGTTTGTAACTGTGGCCAATAGGTGATTGTTTGTGTGTAATGAGCACCAATAATGCTAGTGCACATACACTTAAGAAATATATAAAAGTAGCTGTGTGAAAAAATAAAGGGGAAGAAGTTTTCACTTTTATCTATTCGGGATCTTCAGCTGCTTTTTATCGAGTCCATCCGAACAACGACATAAAAGTTTTATTTTTAGTTTTTTGCACTCATGAAAGGCCCCTCAGAAAGCCCAGAAATAAAATCCTTTAAGTAAGATTCCAAAGAAAAATTGTGACCCCCCCCCCATCTTTAATCAAACAAACAAGCAATAATTTAATGGAATTTTTTAATTAATTTAATATTGCATTAATTTAGGGTTTCCTTTGGTGGTTTAAAAAAACCCCTTGAGCTCAACAAGTTTTTATACTTAAAATTCTGCTGCATGCAATATATATGTGTTAAATATATGTAATATATACATTGTGCATTATATAGTTTATATATAGAGATAAATAGGTACAAAAGTGCATCTATATAACATCTGAACTTTTCAAGGGGAAGAGAGAAGAAGAGAGGTGCTTTTCTCTGGGAGTGTTTAGTTCCATAATGAAATATTTCAGTATTTGGAAATTACATGCAATCACTGGTATGACAGTTCTTTATCTCCCTGTAACATTCAGGACTATAGTTTTTTTATTAACCTGAGGCACCAAGATGGAAAAAAGGGGAAAGGAGAGGGAATAGATTTGCCTCTCATGTTTCCAGAAATTGCCTCCTATTCTTCTCCAAATGGAAGCTTAGCAAGTGTGACACTTCATAGACAGCTGTTCTGAAGAGTTTCAGGATATTACTACATCCTCTCAGGCTTGTGGGCACCAAGCAAGCATTTTCAGAGCTCAGTAGGAAAACTGGAGTAGTGAGAAATCACATTTGAACATCCTTTCATTTGTCTCCTGAATATGTGGATAATGGGTATTGGGTACTTCATGGCATTTGTCCATTGAGGTCAGGAAGTGTGTACACCCATAAATACTATCACAGAAGTCCTCAAATTTATTTTGGGTGAATTATTCTTTATGGCTATGAATCTCAAGATGTCAAGGACAAGTAATGGATTGTGAACCTTTGGCAGATCTGACTGCTTCTAGTGGATATGAGTCCTGATCTCTGAAAACACTGACTTTGGATTTTTTATTTCAGATTCCTCTGTACACCCATCAGTCCCACCATTGCAGTGGGACTAAAATGGGATAATGACTCTGTTCCGGGGCATTAATGGGCAGAACATGTTTGCAATGTGTTTAGCTGCCATCAATATTAATGCACTCATTTGAGGGGCAATAAATTGATAGAGTGTGCCCTTATAATGCATAAAAATTGCATCAGCTTCAGAGCTGTAATGGAAAATTTCTCCATGAATTGAAGTAATTGGGGAAGGGGCTTTTCCTAGAGTAATTTTATTTGGCAGTTTGAATATTCAGAGCTTGATAAGACCAGTCTTGCTGTCTTCCTTCAGAATCTTGGACAAAAACTTAGGGTTGTTATGATATAATGAACACTTAAGAAATAGTAAGTGAATGAACCTTAAAAAATAGTAAGTGGATAGAAAGTGAATCTTGGTTGTTTCAGAAAAAGGTTATGAGAAGTAGTTGCCTTCTGTAACGACCAAGTTAGAAATGAATAAACTGTATTTATCTTCAGCTTTATTGATCTGAGAAAATGACCTAATAATTCCCTAAAAGAGAGCAAACAGTGCATTAGGACACTTATATATCTATTTAAACACAATTGTCTGCCTCTCACCTACAGTCAAAAGATGTCAGAACATCTCAGTTAGCGGTCACTTGATCTGTATCTGTGTCAGTAAATTAAGTGTTATATTTCTATACTCTGAATGCAAATGTTTAAAATATTTTTAGAAGTATCCCTGACCTGGGTTTGGTCTGGACCAGCTCATACACTTCCAAATAATCCCTGTTCATTCATGCATTAAAGGCCTATCAGACAGCTGGAAGGGGTCTATCCTTTTCATAGGACTAAGACTGATATCTTGGAGGTGAGTAATTTTGTGCCCTTTTTTTTGTGGTTTTTTTTTTTTTTTTCCCTCTGTGACTCAACAGTGCCAGGGATTAATTTAATTTATAGCTAAAAAAATAACCATCAAAAATTCTGTGGCTGTCATTTAAGAACTGGTAAAAACTCTGACATAATATTTGCTTAAGTCAAAAAGCCCATATATACTAGAGCAGGTTGAAAACCCTATTTAAAAGAAAAAGAGATGTCTAAAGATTAACACACTAAATCATGTTTACATGATTTAGTGTACAACACTAAATGTTTACATGTACAACACGGGCAGAAGGCAGAAAGGTGATTCACTTTCAGGTATGATAGCACATGTCACTCATGACTGGCAACACCTCATCTATTCCAGGCCCTTGAACAGGGAACCAATTGTGGCAAATGTCATTTTGGTAAGACAAGGAGGGTGTGATGTGTGCCACAGGGGACTCACCAAAACAACATGGTGCAGGTGTATTCAATCGCTAAATTAAAGCATAGCCAGTGTGAGGCACAGACATATGTGAAAAATAGATGTTATAAGGCATGGACATAGGCATACCCACACAAAACTGTATAAAAATCTAGTAGTACAGTGGGTTGTCTTACAGGCCAATTTAGCAATGATTGGCAGATATGGTCATAACCCAGACTGCAAAATGCAAATAATAAGTAGCCTAGACACAAACACAGAAATAAAAATATAAGGGCTGAGGACTGAAACAGAAAACCAGCCTGACAGAGAGGGGATGCAGCACTCTGCAGACTGATGAATATAGAGATGTAGGAAGCTGGATGACAACAGTGTGCTGAAAAACACTGTAGCCCATGGCTCCTCATTATCTTCATATCTGTAAATCTACATCCTGACCTGGGGGGGATGCCTTAGGGTACATATCCTGAGGTAAGAAATATCCAGCTAAGACTGAGCAGGAAATGCTGTGAACTGCCAGCATAGAGAGACACTTGGCAAATCTAGGAGGTGAGCAACTTTGCAGTTCTCTCTTCCCCTTGGGTCTCTTCTGAAGGCCATACCCATGAAAACACGGATTTATTTTTTTTATTATTATTATTTTTATTATTATTATTTTTTCTTTTTTTTCCTTTTTTTCAATTTGGACCAGGGGACAAATAAGCCTTGAAAAGCTGAAGGCATGATGAAGATGATGATGAGAGTGATGATGGAACAGAAGGCCTTGCAACTTGAAGAGGCAATGAAAAAAATGTGAAATATTTCTTAGCTGTGAAATAGAAAGCCTGAGAAAAGAGTTAACAAAGAGTGTGGAGGTTTTCTGAAGAGTCCGGAAGAGCTGGATGGCCATCCTCCATCACTGCTCTGTAAGATGCTATCACTGTCACTGGAATTTCCACTCCATGCACTCCTTACACACATTGGTGATTTTAGGTCACCTTTATTAGTCATCTTTCACTAATACCAAAAATTGCATTGTGCTTCTAACTCAGGAGCCTGATGCATTTATCATTTTTAGAGAAACAGCAGAACCTGCCCCAATCAGTGGGTGGAATCTGTGTTTGTGTCTCCCTCCTCACCCTTTTTAATTCACAGGCACAGATAACACTGCTCAGCAGATGTCTCAGACATGTCATCTGTTAAAGGGGTCACAACTGTCACCTTTATAGGACCTGTTGCCTTCATGTTTTCAGTTCACAAGGGCATCCCATCATGCTCACAGTGGCTTCCTATGCTCACAGTGAGGAACGGGTGTTGTTTGCTGCATTCTGAGACCTAATCACATTGAGGAAGAAGGGATGAAAATGCAACGCAGTCAGCATCAGGGGCACTTTTTAAACCCCAGAAGACCATAGATCTCTTTTCTTTCTCTTCCTTTAACTCCTTTCTCATTTACATTTAGAAAAATGGCATATAATAATTAGGTTTCCTACTCTGCCAAAACTTTAAAAATAGCCTTTAAAACTTCAGGTCTTTTTTTTTTTTTTTTTTTTTTTTTTTCCCCTGGGCAATGAACAATAGAACCAGTCTGCTTTCTTAACACTTTTTTTAACAATAGTCATTCAGAAATGCAGGCTGAATGCTGACAGGTTTTGACTAGTACAGAAAGTTTTGGAGCCTATTGTGGCATTTTCTGTCTCTTTTACTTTATCCCACTCCACCTCTCCCTTTTGCCTCTTCCTTTCACTCACCATTGACAATGTATGCATTCATAATTGAAGAAATTCTTTTCTTAATGACTTACAGTTGTACGAGTTGTCGCTCTTGTTGGTGGTGCAGCTGGTGTTTC
>JAWWEW010000088.1:66702582-66719439 GCA_035583185.1 Anabacerthia variegaticeps | reverse complement strand
ATGATAAATCATAGAATCATAGAATGGCCTGCCATGGAACTGACCTTAAAGATCAGGTAGTTTCAACACTCCTGCTGTGAAGTTCAGTTCCTTTTGGATGGGACCTTAAACACTGTATCAATGGAAGGAAAATTAGTCTCTACCATGTCCAGATTTTTTTCCCACAAAGGATGTGAAGATGAGACAGGAGCTCCTGGACATCTGTTTGCATGTGGGCATTTATGTTGTGTTATGTTCACACACATAATGTGTGTGAGCTTCTGCAGGCTCAGTAGGCACTGTCAAATGTCTTGGATATTCAGAATATATGAAAATGTATTTGGAATAGAAGCTGCAAGGATGTGGAAGTTTGTCACACACACAACAATTCTGGATAAATGTAGGCACCAAATGCAAGATGTTTAGATGTTAGATACAAATAAATAATTGTCTGAGTTAGCTGCAATGAGTTGGTCCTGCTTCCTATGGTTTGATGCATTAACTTCCCCTCCTCTTGTTCTCTCTCTTTCACCCCTTCACACTTTAGGGTTTTTTCTATGTTTTTGTTGTTATTGTTGTTGTGTTCGGGTTGTCAGGTTTTTGTTTGTTTGTGTAATCTTTTTAGTCAAGTGGATTTGTAGTTCTTTTGTGCAAAAAAAATGAAAAAAATGAATTTTTTTGAACATTAAAAACTATTCACTGTCCTTTGTTAATAGCTATTTCTTAAGGAACACTATTTGTATAAGCAGCATATGTGGGCACTTAGTGTGAATTGAGAATTTTGATTCCTAAGTTAAAAGGATTGTCTCCACTTTTCTTCCTGTAGCAACTTGACATATGAGACCAAAAATGACCAGAAAGTTTTTAGGTTTTTGTGTTTTGGTAAGATTGTGATCCTTAACTCTCCCTTCTACAAGGACAGACACTTCTGAATAAAGATTCTTGAGCACTAGGCCAAACCAATATGTTTTCTTGTGTTTCCCACATTTATATAGCACATGTAAGTGTTATACAAAAAAATCTTTCACCTACTTGATAACCTTGGTAGTAACTAAACAGGTGTAAAATCTTATGAGTTTTTGCCGAGACTGGTCTTTTTTTCTGTCTGTAACACAGATTACAACTTATGTGCATGCTTATCTTCCAGAAAGTACCAGGTTTTGGTGAGAACACACTGAAAGAAAATCTGCTCCTATTCTTTATGCTAAAATTAGATGGAATAGATGGGTAGAAAGGTAAAATGGTACTTCATAAGGGGCTTTATTTTTTATTTTATTAATATTTACTTAAATAAATGCTTAATGTTTCATTTCATTAGTGCTATGGCTAATGTTATTTCAATTAGTTTGGAGTGGGGGTTTTTGTGTTTCATGTGATGCATCTTGAAAAGCTTGGACAGAATCATGGAAATGGAATAAATCTGTTGATGTCAATCTAATTGCACAATCTACTCAGTGGTCTTGAAAATCAATCAATACAAAACATGTTTTACATATTTCAGTATGAATTTCCTCTTGTCACTCAGCAGTGGTTACTCACCATAAAAATTTATATTTTCAACCAAAAGAAACCAACCAAACAAACAAAAAAAAACCCCAACTTTGAAGACTGGAATCTTATTCTGCAATCTGTGCTCAAGAAAAATCATTTTAGCTTGCCTTACAAATGACCTAGAGAGGCCTCCTAGTGAAAAGTGATGGTTTTCATTCTCCATCTTCAGTCAAATTTTAGCATCCTTCCTGAGGGAGCCAGCTGTCACTTGGTTAAGGGTTTGGAAAGCTAGGCAATAGCACACTTTTATTTCATCAAGACAATTCAGATAATGTGGGTATGTCCAAATAGCTGTTAGAGAGAGTGTTAGCTTCCACTTGTTCATTAGGCTGGGATTCATCTGACTAAATGTAGACATCAATGAGGTAGCCACATATTTTTTATCTTGTCACCCCCGCCAATGAGGGAAACAAGGTCATGATTCATTTTGTCCTTAAGAAAATGCTCAGAATATATTAGATGAATTACTCTTCCTCTTCCTAGACAATAATGGAGCCTACCTGAGTTGTTCAGAGGTAGATGTCCAGCGCAGATATCTAAAAATAAAGATGATTAATCACAACAAAAATATTTGGGTCTTTTTCTATCGATTCTGAGTAAATTTTATTTGTTTTCTCAAGACTATTTTAAACTAGCTGATTAGACACTTTTAAGGATTGCCCTAGTCTGACTTTTTAGTTAAAGGAAACATGGGCAACTCTGAAGGGTCATTCATCTGAACTTTTCTGAGACATCTGAGCTTCTCTGTTGCTTATTTATGTTTAATTTTGTATCTTGGAGTAAGGTTCTGCCCAGAGAGGTTTTTTGCCTAAAAGACATATTTAAATTCAACATCTGTCCCCTTCCTTGCTGTGTCACAGCCACCACTGTAATGCATAAACCTTGTTTAGTGTCTTTTGAAAATTGAGACCTTCAAAGATGTTTTCAGGGAACTACTTAGACATATCCTTAAAATTCTTATAATATTGCCTTACCCTTATATAAGACATGCCCAGACATCGTGATTTAGATACTATATGAGAAGCTTTGGAGGTCATGCCCCTGATCTTCACTCTCTTGAAAGCAAAGAAAGAACCAGTGAAAGATCTGTCAAACTGTCTATCCCAGAAAAAAAAAAAAAAGCAAGAAAACAGAACAAAACAAACCAGGAAAATGTCTCCCCACATGCACAGAGTGATCATTATCACAGTTAAAAATCTATGAAAGTAATTTTGAAAAGTAGGTTCAGGAAATTCACTTGTCTCTGTATTTTTTTTTTTTTTTTCCAGAGACAAGTGAAAGGGGAAAGTCTATGAAACAATAGTCAATAGGGATCCCATCAAACTTGTAAATGAGGAGAGGGTCCATTACTGCTTCTATTACTGTGGATCTTACTGCCATGTCAGTAATAAATTTTACATTACTTCTCTCTCTTTCTATTTTCTATCTGCCTTTTCCCATTTTATAGACAAATTCTTTGTACAACTCTCTCCAGCCAGGATGTCTGTGACACTCCAGGAACACATTTTTATGACTGATATGTACAGTAAATATGCTCACTTCAAAAAATGTGCTGTAAAAGGTCTAACCCAGCTGTCTCCATGTTCTCCCTGATGTCCCATCATCGTGAAAAATAGATACCTTAAAAGCAGAACAGCAACAAATTTCTCAGTGATGGTCTTGTGCTTCATTTTAGCATTTACAGCAGCCTTGGGATCTAACTAGAGAACCCAAGTGGTGGAAGGTCAGAGTATGTGCTAGCACTAAACTGGGCAGACAAGATCATAAGCACCCTGCTGAATTTGGTCTATGCACTTTGTTAGAGTGTATTAATTAACATAGACATCAAATAGTCTAAGGCAATATTTCTAAATCTGATCATCCCAGCATCATCTGCTTTAAAATACAATAATAGTTCTTGGGGATATTTTAAGGGCTCTGTGTAATTTAATAACAGATTATTTTATTTCTGAATTATCTGTTGTGCTTATCTACTATGCATTTCCAAAGCATGAAGAATTTTGACATTTATCCCAAAAACAAGTGGGTCTTTTATTTCACAGAATAATTTAGGTTGGAAAAGACCTCTGAGGTCACTGAGTTCACCACTTTGCCAACTAGACTATAACACTAAGTGCTACATCTAGTTGTTTCTTGACACTTCCAGGGCTAGTGACTCCATCACCTCTCTGGGCAGCCCATTCCAAGCTTTACAACTGTTTCTATGAAAAGATTCCTCCTGATGCCCAGTCTGAACCTTCCTTGCTACAGTTTGAGAGTAAGTCTTCTTGTCTTATCACTGGCTGCCTGAGAGAAAAGACCAACTCACAGCTTGCTACAACAATTGTTACAGCAAAGTAGAATCAGTAAGACTGGAAGATACCAGGTCTTCCAGTCCAACCACCCCTCTCCAGCAGGGTCCCCAAAAGCACAGGATTGCGTCCAGACAGCTTTTTAATATCTCCAGGGAATGAGGCTCAGAAACCTTTCTGGGCAGCCTATTCCAGTGCTTAGTCACTCTCACAGGAAGTTCTTCTTCTTATTCAACTGGAACTTCCTGTGCTACAGTTTTTGTCCATTGCCTTATGTCCTATGGCTTGGCACTACCAAGAAGAGCCTGACTCCATCTTCTTGACACCCTTCCTTCAAATACTCATAGACACTGATAAAATAAACAAAGAAAATGTAAAACCAAACCAAACCAACCAACCAACCAACTGACCAAAAAACAAAGCGAAAAGCCAAAAACAAAATCACAAAACAAAAACCCGCAAAGAAAACCCCAGTTGTAGCCAAAATAAGTCCTACCCACTTCCAGTGACGAGAATTGTTATTAATTCTGATTCCTAAGTTCCTCCTTGTCATTAACAGATATTTTTGGCTCTGCCTGTGGGTTGTTTTTTTATTGTTGCTGTTGTGGTTGGTTGGTTGGTTCTGGTGTTGTTTTGTTGTTGTTGTTGGTTTTTATTTGTTTGGTTTTTTTCCCTTATCTATTGAAAGAGTTTATTAAAAATGTTGGTCTAGTAGGGAATGACACAGCTGGGGAATGAAGAAGACAATCCAAATTGTCCAGCAATCTAATTACATATTTTCATTCCGGAAGCTTAGATATCCTCGGATATGGGATATTCAAGAAAACGGCTGACATTTAATATATGATATAGTATCCTTCTTAGACACTAGAATACAGTTTATGTGAGGCTGCAGCAGCCTGTGTTATTAAGATTTGTAATTCTGACTGGGAGATAAGATCTACCCAGAAGATTTGGTCAAAATCCTTATTTCACTCATGATTTTCTCTTATTTTAGAACTTCTGCCAAAGAATTTTGGTTTCCACAAGCAAATGTACTCCTGTGAGTAAATGGAGCACACCTCAAGTCAAGACTGAGGTAAGTATTGTCAATCAGCTTGCCTGGTTCTGAGTTTCTAAATGAGCTTTTCAAACACACATCTGCAAAACACATAAGGAAAACACTCCAGATCTGTTTCTTGGCTCTTTGAAGAGTGTTGGTGAAGACAGGTGGATGAAAACTGATGTGGTTTTTGCATGCCTTTGCAGTTTCTTTGTCATTGCAATTCATTTATTATGTCAGCGAGTGACAAACTTGATTTCACATCACTATTAGATATAAGGAGGCTTCCTCAGAATGAAGCACTGTAAATTTTCAAGTTTTTTTCTATGAATCATTTCTGGACAAAACATGATGGAAATCAAGAAGGTTCAATCAAGGTTAGAATCATTCACTCATGAGGAGTTGCTCATAAGACCTCATATGTTCCTCATAAGATCACATGACATGAATAACTACCATTGAAGGAAACAAAATACGAGAGATCAGATGGGAAGGCAATTAATGGGCTATAATGGGTACACAGTGGTGAAGGTTTTATATTCTGTATAAGACCAATTAATGTAAAATACACTCTCTTTTCTTTTAAATAAAACTCAAGAAAACAAGACAATAAAACAAGACAATAAAACCAAGGCGATGTTCTTAATTACTTGTATATATATATATATGTGTTCCTGGTTTAGGCAAGCTAAGTGATTTCTTCAGGCAGCTCTTGGGATTTCTGATAAAGAGTACTGTATGAAATCAAACCATTGTTATAGAGATATCTAGTTTATGCTGGTAGGTAATCCTTTCCATCAGGGACTGGATTTCACAGCAAGGAATTTCTTCACTGAAGACAATTCTGGCCTATTCTTTGTAGACTGTTCTGATGCCAGAGTTCTTTCTGAGGCTAGAAGCCAATTCTGTCTCTAGAAAAGACACCTTCAGAAGCCAATTGCAAGCTGATAGCTGTCTATATGGAAATGTGTTTACGAGTTATCCATACGTAAATGTAGTTCAAAAAGGTTTGTTCCTGTGGAACAAAGTATATATGAATATATAAATTAGTTAAAAGAAAAAGCTAATTTAAAAGATTTACTTACCATTTTCAACAAAAAACCTAACCAACTGGTATTTCCAGTGATTTCCTGTTCTGTAGAGAACTTCATTTTTTGTCAAAAGAAAGGGTTTTACCGTATCTAACTGCTGCATATCCTGTATTAACCCTGTTTTCCCTACTGCAGTTTTCTAATCATAATATCTGTTTCACTCCTTGAAAATGTAGAATAATCAGTCTATCTTTTCTTGCTTGTGTACCTTTCTTTTGTCCACATCCACATTTTGTAGACATTTGCAATCGCTTTGCTGTAATGCTTTAAAATGTCTTTGTGGCTTTGAGTTTTTCCTTTTCTTTTTTACCCTAAGATTTTCCTTTTCTATTGTTTTTCTTTTTTGTTTGTTTGTTTTGTTTTGTTTTGTGGGCTTGTGGTTTTTTTTGTGGTTTTTGTTTTGTTGTTGTTTTTCTCTCCTAGTGTTTTCTTTAGTGCTTTCACAATGAAAACTTGAAATCTATATTGGGAACTAAATAATTCCATTACAGATTTTCTTTTTGGGAGAGGATGTAAAAATAAGGTTTTTCTTATTTTGAGCATTTCAGCAACTCTAAAAACTACTTTTGGGGGGTTGGTAGGGGCAAGGGAGTGAAGGATGGTAATTTTTTGTTACTTATTCCCCCTGTAGAGACCCAAATACCAATCGACTCTTCTCACAGCACCACCTACAGTGGTGGTCTAGCTGCAGGCTAGTGTGGGGAGAGATTAAGCTTTTTCATCTGTAGTGTTACAGTTCCTGGGAGGCTACTGCACTGCTGTTTCGGTAAAGAGATTTATAGAAGCACTTGATGAATTTTAGTCGTTTTGTTATCAGTCTGTAACGATAGAAATGTGTGCGTGGAGACCACTGCCATCTTAGGCACTTCTGCAATTTCTACAAATCATCTTACTCGTCTGCCTTGTATCTTGTTTTATATCAAACTTTTCATTAAGAAGGAATAAAACAGCCTATAAACAGAAACAGTACCCTGGTGCATCTTTATTCTGGTCAGCACAGAACATCACAAGAAGGAAGTAGATGAACAAGGCAGGTGCTTCATAGGAGAAGGGAACCACCTGGTAGAGTAAGGTTGACATAGCTGAGAGTACCTAGTTCTTTGCATTCTCCTTCAAAGACACAGAAACTTCAGGAAGAAGGTAGCATGATCTAATAGTGAATATTTTATTGTCCTCAAGACACTATTAATGTCTATAATTTCCAAGTTACAATCTGGCCAAAAATCTCTCCTAGCCAATTCAACGTTGCTAAGAACTAATATTCTAGGATGAATGTCTTCATGGGACTGTAAATGAATCACAAGTCTAACACCTGCTATCAGTGTAAGAATTCATATGTAGATACCACTCTAAGTTCTTGTCCTGTGACACTTGGCATGTGAGATCAAAATGGCAATCAGTGGTTTCTATCTGGTTAAACAGGGAGACAGAACTGAGTGTTCAGTAGCTGCCTCTGAGGATAGTAGTGCTGATCTTCAGGGTCACAGAATCACTGAAACCCAGAATGGGTGAAGTTGGAAGGGACCACAGTGGGTCATCTGGTCCAACTGCACTACTCAAGCAGAGTCATCCTAGAACACATTGCACAGGATTACACCAAAAATGTTCCTGAATAACCCCCATTGTAGGAGACTCCACAATCTCTCTGGGCAATCCGTTCAGTGCTCAGTCACAGCACAGTAAAAAATTTCTTTCTCACGTTCATGTGGAACTTCCTGTTCATCAGTTTCTGCTCATTGTCTCTTGTCCCACTGCTGGGTACCCCTGAGCAGAGCCAGGGCTATCCTTCGGCATCCTCTCTTCAGACACCAATAAACCCTGATGAGGTCCCCTCTCAGCTGCCTCTTCCTGGGTCTCAACAATCCCCGCTCACTCAGCCTTTCCTCGTAAGAGAGATTCTCCAGTCCCTTAATCATTTGTGTCACTCTCCCTGGATCCACTCCAGGAGCTCTTGTACTGAGAAACCCAGAAATGGTGTCTCTGTGGCCCTGTGTGTTAAATTAATTTTTCCTGGAAATTACTTTAAATTTTCGTGTGTTTGAAATAATCATTTCCCTTCTTTGTATCTCTCCTTCCATCCTCTTTAAGCTGCTTGTTTTTGGGTTATTCTTTTTGGTTTTCTGAATTTTTTGAGCTTATATATTGCTTATATAGCTTAACAGTAGGTGCAGTTATGATCATATCCCAAATACATCTTGAAACTTGAAATTTGTGCTAGTGGTTTTGATATAGTTGCATTTAATTGCCAAAAGCCTTCATATGTCAAATTAAAAGCCTTTCTACTATATTTTCTCATATCTTTATTATTATTTTATGTTTTCTTTTCTGCTCTGAAAAAAAGGCCTTACTGCTGCTCTGAACAGCGAAAAACAGAGCTGTCGATAATGACATTGCTTCCTATGTAATTGTAACTCCACTGACTTCACAGTGCTGCTCTTGATTTTCCTGAGTGGAAAAGGAGAAAGAGATATTATTCAAGGCACAGCCACATTACATTTAAGGCAAGTGATACTGCCACTGGTAGGTTTGTATGTATCATCTTTCTACAACAGTGTCCCAGTTCTACTCTCATAACATGTAGTAAGTAGATATCTGTTAAAATAGGCACACTGCCAATCGGTTGCACCTGTTAATAAAGCATAAAGATGCCCCTATTCAGAGACTGAGCCCCTTGTTTCAAAAGTCTCTGCAATATAATGTAATATAATTCACAACTGAAGAAACTCTTCATACAGGATTACATCCATTTGCAATCTGACATTATTCAGACAAGATTGCTATATTATGCAGAGCATAATTACAAAATGCTATGCCTGTAATACTGTGCTTTTGTATGTATGCAGATTATTAAAAATAGTTAATCTTAAAATCATGGCACATATAGTGCAGTCAACAGGGAAGAGTGTCTCAGCTTTTGTGCGTTAGTATAACAACATTACGATTGGTAGAGTTGAGGTCCTGGCCTTATTTCTGGTCCATTATTGTGCTGTTGTATACAAAGGATGAAACCTGTTTCTCCATTACATCCTGCAACACTTGAGTAATTCTTCAGAAATCAAAGACAAATCTTGCTTTCACACTGTTTTTTCCTGACTCAGCATTTGAATACCATTAAGGTGACAATACCATTTTTAAAACCACAGAAAGTCTCCAACAACAGATACAGTATATGAAATATGAGTCAGAACCCAAAAGATTCAAAGCTCTCAGCAAGTCAGAACTGCCCCTCCAAATTTATACCACATTCTTGTGAAACAGGACCAAACAGAAGTTTCCCTTTACTCCTGAATGAAACATAGACATCTAAAGTGAAGGTCTTTGTAGTTTCATAATCATAGAATCATAGAATTACTAAGGTTGGAAAAGACCTCTAAGATCATTGAGTCTAACCGTTAACCTGTCCAACCTACATGTTCACTACTAAACTATGTTTTCAAGTTCCATGTCCACACTTTTTGAGTGGTTCCAGGGACAGTGATTCTACCACTGCCCTGGGCAGCCTGTTTGAAAGCCAGACCATCCTTTCAGTGAAGTTTTTTTTTTCCCCCTAATATCTAATCTAAACCTCCACTGGTGCAACATGGGCCTCTTTCCTTTTTTCCTGTCACTTGGCACCTGGGAGATAGGCTGATGTCCACCTGGCTACAACCTCCTTTCAGAAAGTTGCAGAGAGTGACAAGGTCCCCTCTGATCCTCCTTCTCTCCAGGTTATACACCCGCAATTCCCTCAGTCACTGCTTATCAGACTTGTGCTCCAGACCCTTCCACAGTTCTGTTCCCTTCTCTGGACACATTCTAGAACCTTGATGTCCTTCTTGTTATGGGGGGCCCAAAACTGAACCCAGGATTTGAGGACTAGCCTCACCAGTGCCCAGCACAGGGGCATGGCCTCTGGCTTGGTTCTGCTGGCCACGCTATTGTTGACATAAACCAGGATGCCACTGGCCTTCTTGGCCATCTGGGCACAGGCTGTTCAGCTGTTGTTGACCAAAGCAGTGATACAGACCTACTGAAGAACTAGAATAGGGCATATATCCTTTTAATATGCCCAGGTTTCTTGACTCTGAAATGACTATCTGGTGCAATGATAGTTCTCACTGGAACCAGAAAAGGTGGAAATCATCTTGCATTAACCATGGAGACAGTGATCCTCTTCTCTAAAACCATGCACCACCATGGTCTGAGCTGAACAGTGATTTAACCAGCCTGACTATAATCACTGATACAGCAGGATCCTAATGATGGAATCTACACAAATGGAATAAACCCATGCTATGAATAAGAAGAAATATTGTCCCAGCTGATACAAGGGAAGAAAGGAGTGGATCTGTAGTTCTTATGATTATTCACTACATTTTTGAAGGTCAGTTTTATCTGGTGATGGGATTGGGGCAAGTGAGTGGGAATGAAGTTTTAAGAATGAATTTTACTTAGTTAGGGGAAGCCTTTTCTACCCATCTCTGGAATATAAGTTTAATATTGTAGGTGATTATAACTTCCTTATATATCTCATGTGCTGAAATTAATATGAAAACCTGATATTCACTTAACACTTGCATTTGTACAAGTGTGAGAATGTTATTTTTAAATTTAAAATTATTTTGAAGACGAATTTTATAAAAAATTCTATAAAAATTCTGAGATAGGAAAGACAGGGCAGGTTTCATCCCTCTCACATGCAGCATCATAAATCCAAAACTAAATGAATTGTGCTGTTTATAAATGCTGAAAGAAGAATCTTACCCTTATATGCTCGATCTCTAACCACAAGTGGTTCATTTCAAAAAAGGCAAATGATAACCCTCTTCTATACCACACACAAATATAGAAAGTGCTGTACAAACTCAGCAAATAGATGCAAAGATTGCACAGGGCTTATGCGTTTGCCCAGCAGTGAAAGCAACCACAACCTCAAATAAAACTGCAGCTTGCAACCCATTTGAAATGTTATTCAGTTAAGCTCTATTTATTACTATCAAAAATAGCACACACAGGGACAGCCAAAACAGTCCCGTTTCACAAAGCACGACCGGGATCAGCTGACTGGAACTCACACTTATGTTCATCGAAGGGCCATATTCTCCTTTTGTGCTCCTTGTTCCTATTTAGAGTTAATGGTAAATGTCTTTTCCTTATCAACTGTCAAATTGTCAGAACACACTTTGTATATTCGAGGCTGGAGGATTCAGGGGGTGTTGGAGGAAGGGGGAGGACCATCTGCTTTGTTGACAGAAGTTTACTCCCAATATTTTATACTGAGTAATTATTCAAGGTCCCTTGTATTTTGTGTCTCCCAGAGAGGAGGTATTAAAAATGCCCACTATTAAATGCTTTTCACATAGAAAGCAGGATTTTATGACCCTGTAACTGCAGGATCAGTGGTTTTACACTCTTTAGCCTCTGCAATAATGTGAGCCTGGTTCCCCCATGCAGGCCATGCTGTGGTTAGTGTTGATTCAGTAAACAACATTTTGTTTCATCTCCACGGATATTAGGTCTATAGAGGACAGATTGCATTTGCTGATAGCGCCTCATGGTCTTAAAGCACACTTGACTAGTTCTAGCTATCATTTGTTGTTTATTGTATTTTAAACAAAGGCAGAAATTTTTTAAAGAGAGAAAAAGTAGAAGAAAGAACAAGGAAGAGAAGTGAATTGAGGCCTAGAGAAGAGAACTTCTCAATGGTATTAAATAGGGGAAAAAACTGCCCCAAACATTGCTTGAGTGACTACATAAGGAAAACATTTAATTAAAAAAAGAACCCCAAACACACTCATGTATCCTGTTCATTTTCTTTGTTGGAAAGTGTAACATTTTTTGATTTCCCAGTAGCCACTCTTTACATTTAGAGGCTAAGTTCATTACTTATGCAACATCTGAGCACACTGTCCTCCCTCCTTTGGCCTAACACATCGTACCTGACATCACATCCTTTGGTTGAGTAGCCATGTTAAGAAGTATAAGAGATACAGGCGAGATGAAAAATTGCCTTAAATTACACAGAGGCCTGTGAGAGCCAAGGACTAGCCTCAGTCAGAAGGTATTGACTGCAGGGATCCCATTCAGGGCTCTGTTCCTGTTATTTTTGATTATTCCATGCAGGAGAGATCTTCATGGGAAAAAGCTTATGGCAACTTCTGATCTTAACCTTGTTGCATACCTAAGTGTAATGACAGCACTCAGGGAGATGGAATATTGGTCCCTTCCCACTGCTGACAAGGAAAGCAGGCAGTGGCAGAGGAGAATAAGTTATAAACTTGTTCCTAGTCCCCAAGGGGCACTCCCAAAGCATGCCAACTGCATTGCCAGTAGTTCATTAGGTAATATCAGCTCTTGAAGGGCACACTGAGGTTATGTCTTTGAGATATCATCAGCATTTCCAATTAACCTCTTTCCCTACAAATCATATTGAAAGATCAACTTATGGTATGGCATAAGCTTATTTCTGAATAAACAGTTTGGCAGGCTATGACAAAGATAGATTTCCCATCCTCCTGCTATCTATTTGCTTGCAGAAGAATTACTTCGGAAGGAATGTCAGTACTTAGTACCAAGATTCAGACTTCAATCTTCTATGAGTTAAAGATTTAAATCTTAACATGGAGTTACTGATTTAACTTCTTTTTCGTTCTTGAGATGTATGCCGTGCACATTTGTCCTCTCTTACACCTGTCTGCCCCGGAGTGAGATTCACGTGGAATTCTTCAGAAACTGCAACACATCACCATTGCTTGAAGTTTGGTAGGGTTATCTCAGAAACCAGTCACTTACACCACATTACTGTCCCTTCCTAACCAGACTTAGGTATTTTTTGTTGTTAGGGAAGGGAGGGGAGAGGTGTTTGATTTCTTTTTTTTTTTTTCCCTTCTAATCATCCACTATTATTCACTTTTTTTTTTTTTAGTGGCTATCTCTTCATTCATAACATTATATCCTTACCTCTCTGTTCTTTTGCTCTATTTTGCAACAACCACCAAGTCAAAACCTCATCCTTGTCTTAAAACCAGAAAGATCTGACTCCTTCAAATACCCCATCTGATTGTTTCAAGGTGCACCTATCAGGACAGAAGATCATCGAATCATAGAGTGTTGAGAGTGGGGAAGGATCTTACAGATCACCTACTTCCAACCGCCCCTGCCATGGCCAGGGACACCTCCTACTAGACTAGGTGCTCAAGGCCTTATGCAACCTCGCCCTGAGCACCTGACAGTGTTCAAGCATCCAAAGCCTCTCTCAGGAATCTGTTCCAGTGTCCCACTACCTTCACAGTAAAGAATTTCTTTCTAATGTCTCACCTCAATTTTTACTCTTTCCATTTGTACCCATTATTTCTTGTTCTGTCACTGTGGTTCCTGATGATGAGTCCCTCTGGTTCCCTGCAGGCCCCATTCAGAAACAGGAAAGTTGCTCTTAGATCTCCACACAAACATCCCTTTCCCAGGCTGAACAGGCCAAATTTTCTCAGTCTATCTTCACAGGGGAGGTGTTCCAGTCCTATTATCAGCTTTCCATGTCCTTACACTGGAAGGACCGTAACTATACTCTGTACTCCCTGTGGGCTCTCACAAGAGCACAGTAAAGGGGGAGAATCACGTTCTTCCACCTGCTGACCACACTGCTTTGGATGCAGCCCAAGATCCTGTTGGCTTTTTGGGCTGTGAGTGCACACTGCCAGCTCATGGGGAGTTTTTCATCAACCATCACTCCCAAGTCCTTCTCTCAGGGCTTCTCTCAATCACTTCTCCACCCAAGCCATAGATGTGTCTGGGATTGCTACAGTCCAGGTGCAGGACTTTATATTTCACTATGTTGAACTCCATGATGTTTGCATGGTCCCACCTCTCAAGCCTATCTAGCTCCCTCGGGATGACCCATCCCTTCCCTCCAGAGTGTCCACTGCACCACATGGCTTGGTGTCATCAGCAGATTTGCTGAGGGTGCCTTGACCCCACTGTCCATGTCACCCACAAAGATGTTGAACACTATCAGCCCCTGTCCTGACTCCCCATGGACACCACCCATCACTGGTCTCACATGGACAATGAGATGTTGTCCACAACTCTTTGAGTGGTTGTTTGACTTAGACTATCTAAGTTAATTATTATCCAGTGTTCCAGTTCAGAGAAAGACACGTACCTCTTTTGACAATAGATGGCTGTCCATTCAAACACGTTCAGTGATACACACATTCATAAAAGCCACCAGAATTCATACACCCTGCTTGCACACAGTATCTGTATTGTCATAAGAAAAAAAAACAACAAACAAATACAATGAATGAGATGTCTTTCATATCCAAGTTACCCAAGCTCAGTTTTAACCCTGAATAATCTTTGCTGGAAGTACTTTCTCTCAGTACACCTGTCTTTCTGTCTATTTACATAAATATATACATAAAAGCAGTCACAATCACAACCTTCCCATGATGGTAGTCTGATGTATTTTTTCCTCACATTCTCACACACTCCCCTCCCCTCTCCACCCCTACCAAGTAACTCCTGCTGGGGAGATGCGCCAGCCAACTCCCTTGATGTGTCCTGCCCCAGAGATGGCAGCCAGATGGCCTGACATCTGCAGCAAGAAGAGCTGGCATGTCGCCCTGAAATCTCCCACTCAAGGGAGCTGTTGTTATGTACTGAAGCCCTTATCCCTAGAAAGACTTCTTTGAATAAAATATATAATACATGATAAAATGCAATAAATCCTAAAGAAAAGAAAAGCAAATTGTATTTTGAGACAGCTTACCACAGCCTCAGAAACAACTTTTCCCCATGGGCAATATTTGCTATGGAAGCCCACCAAGTCTGTCATCATTCAGTACTTAAACACAATATGTGCCATAACACACACTATGAATTGAAATTTTTATTAACATCCATTAGAGGAGGCCATGGTATATATAAATGGTTGAACTGAAGTGGATCAGTGCAAAGAGGAATAATTACAACTTATGCATGTTGTGTCACTTCCCATGATCACGAGTTAAGTACATGGCAATACTTTCAGAGTACATACTTTGGGAACTTTATGTCTATTCAAATACCTTTCAAAAAGAGGCTGGTTTGCACTCCATTACTACAAGGTTATGGAGAGAGAGATATTGACAGAATCCTGAGAGAGGAAAAAATAGTGGGAAATAATGTTAATGATGTAAGACACCTCTTAAAATAGCACTTTTTTCCTAAATCTGCAAGGAATATTGGAGCTTCAAAAACCACTTTATGCAGGATTCAAAGCATAGTAACACCCTGGCCCTCCCAGGACCATCTCTGTTGCTATGTCCATTGAGTCTCAGGGTGCTAATTCTTACACAGAACATGAGCTTTTCAAGCATTTTCTTGCTGGACATTTAAAGATCAATAAAGGGGAAAAAAAAAAAAAAAGTACCTGACAAATTACCTTTTTTTTTTTTAAAGTAATCTAAGTTTGAAGAAGGATGAGAGGAATTGAACAATAAAATAACTTGAAAAAGAGAGAAATTGAGAAAGTATATATGAAACAGCAATGTGCATATTTTAGTATTAGTGTGAATTTGCTGTCTATCTCAGTCCCTTTAGGAGAGTTCTACATGTATGTATAAACATACAAAGCTCAAATCTGAGCCCTGAAGGACCTCTTTATTTTAGATGCAAATCAAATTCTATCTGTGCACTCATTCTCAGCCTAGAGTTCACCAAAGCTGAAAACCAAGTTCAAGGTTAATTTTGTTGCAAGAGGGCAAGACATCTTTTGTTAAATTCAGAGACAAAAAGCAAGAAATATCTGGTGAAAAAAAAAACCAAAAACACACCACCAACATAAATCACTCAAACCAATCCACAGGTCAAATATGTTACATGCATATTTGTCACCTTTATGTTGTCCAAAGCAATATCCACAAACTTGTTAGTGTTTTCCCTTATAGACAGCTAGGCAATATACTCTAGCTATTTTAGACTGCTACTGGTAACATCTCTTGCCCAGAAGGCAGTGACAGACAGAGAGAGAGCAAAGAAATAACTTTCACAGTTTCTGTGTTTTCCCAGCTATCAATCAAATTCCCTCTGACATTGCTTCATTTATGGATTATTGCAAAAACACTGAAACAATGTGCAATGATAATGTTGTAAAGCTACAGAAATGAAATTGGTAGGAGTAACCCATTTCTCACTGTGTTCCCAAGCACCTCTCCACTCTGAATCCCCAGCATTGTTTAAGCTTCAGTTCTATATAAGAAAGCTAATCAAATGACACTCAGGAAAATTGACTTGGGTTTTCAATCTAGTTTCAGATCTCTATTGTACTTATTTCAAATAGCATTTGTTATTCTCTGCATATCCTTAGGAACATGCCCTGTCAAGAAATGCCATACAACTTCAAACCATGTTTTTTCCCACCTCTATAACTTTTTATGTATTCCCTTTTTACATTTTATTACAGCATAACATCTAAAAATGAAATAAAGATTATAGGCAACGCTTCAGGACTTGTAGTTCTATGGCTTGCCCTGAATATCAAGTATTGTTGATAGGAACTTGCTGCTATACCACTATAAATTGCCCAAATCTCCCCACTGACCATCACTGTAATTATTTCTGTTTGGAAATGAAAGATTTGATATCAGAGTGATTTTTCTTTTCTTTATATTTCTTACTCCCTTTCTTGCCTATCTTTCTCCCATTCACCTGGACTATGTGTTTTCTCTTGATGGGGGATTTGAAGATTAAATCTGTATTTATTTACCATAGTTATCTCTAAAAGTAAAAGAAAACAACAGATTTCAGGGGAAAAAAAAAAAGAAAAAGAAAATGGGAAAATATGAGGGAGGAAGGGAAGGAAGAAGGAAGAGAGCGAGGAGGAAAGGAGAGAGAAAAGCACATGGAGAGAAAATGCACGAAACAGTCATCACAGGTACTAATTTAA
>JAWWEW010000088.1:66691795-66702482 GCA_035583185.1 Anabacerthia variegaticeps | reverse complement strand
AGCCACCAACGTGCTTGTAGCAAGCGTGGGTAGAGCCCTTGTAAATCTTCGTTCGCGAAGCCTAGCCATGATGATTTATTGCCATCAAAAATAGCACACATGGGGGCAGCCAAAACAGTCCCATTTCACAAAGCACAGCTGAGATCAGCTGACTAGAACTCATGCTTATGTTCATCGAAGAGTTGTATTGTCATTTTGTGCTCCTTGTTTCTATTTAGAGTTAATGGCAAATGTCTTTTCCTTATGTGTCAAATTATCAGAACATGCTTTGTATGTTTGACACTGGAGGATTAAGGGGATATTGGAAGAAGGGAGGGGACCATCTCCTTTGTTAACAGAAGTTTGCTGCCAATATTTTATACTGAGTAATTATTCAAGGTCCCTTGTATTTTGTGTCTCCAAGAAAGAAGGTATTAAAAGTGTGCACCAGTAAATGCTTTTTACAAAGAAAGAAGGATTTTATGACATTGTAACTTCAAGATCAGTGGTTTTACAGTGTTTAGCATCTGCAATAATGTGTGCCTGGTTCCCACATGCAGGCCACACTGTGATTAGTGTTGATTCAGTAAACAACATTTTGTTTCATCTCCACAGATACTAGATCTATACAAGGACAGATTGCATCTGCTGATAGTGCCTTAAAGCACACTTGACTGATTCTAGCTGTCATTTGTGGTTTGTTGCATTTTAAACAAGGGTAGAGTTTTTTAAAAAAAGGTATAAAGTAGAAGAAAGAAGAGTAAAGAAGAGAAGGAAAGTGAAACAAAGAGAAGAGAACTTCTCAGTGGTATTGATAAGAGAAATGGAAACTTTGCTCACCATATCCCGGAATGCCCAAATAAGGAACAATGTAATCTTAGAGAAGTCCTTGAGAATTAGATAAGGGATGCAACTCAAACAAACGGGATGGAAACTAAGCTCTGTGTACCTAGATAATATAAAGAACAAATGTTACAGTTTTTGGTGGTGGAACATAATGACGCTGTGCCTGCTCAAGAACTGAGGTCAAGACAACTAAGAAAGATGAAGACCCAGAAGGACCAAAGAAGGACTTCCAATAGGGGTGTGACTATGTAAAGCAAACTAATGCATATGTATTAAGTAATCAAGAATGAGAATATCGAATGAATATGTAAACAGTATGTGTAATAAAAAGCCCTATCTATAATTTGACACATCCTCCAAACATCCAGTGCTCTGAATAAAGAAGAATGCCTGTTTTTTAATATCTACAAATTGGTGTTAGGAAGTTTGTTTCTGCTGCTTAATGGTATCAGTATTAAAAAAGAAAATGTGGGAAAACAAATGCCCCAAACCCTACTTGAATGATTGCATAAGGGCAACATTTAAATTTAAAAAAAAAATCGTCAAGTATCCTGTTGACTAATGAATGCTTTTAATTTCCATTGTCTGTAATCAAAGTGTAAGGTTTTTTGATTTCCTGTTGTCCACTCTGTTAGAGACCAAGTTCATAACTCATGCAGCATCTGAACACATTATTTTCCTTCCTTTTGACTAACACATGATACCTAAAATCTTATCACACCCTTGGATTGAAGATCCCTTTTAAGAAGTTTGTATAACAGATATATATGAGAAGTAAAAGTACCTTAAATTACATAGCTGCCTGTGAGAATAAAGGACTGTCCTCAGTCAGAAGGTACTGACTGCAGGGATCCCTTTCAGAGCTATGTTCCTATTTTCTCTGATTATTCCATACAGGAGAGATTTCCATGAGAAAAACTTATGGCAAATTCTGATCTTAACCTTGTTGTCTGCAGAGGAGTTTCTAACCCCTCCCCCCAACGCTTTCAGACAAAAGACAGTGAGAGGGTCCTTGCACTGCACACGGGAAAGGTTCCAGCCTGTCCCTATGGCCGCCATTCCCACGTGAGCTTTGGAACTGGCACTGCTCCCTTACCTGTGTCTTTGCCTCGCTGGAGCCCGACAGCGCCCCCTGGTGGCCGTGAGTGGGTCACTGCAGCCTCTGTCTCCCGAGGTGCGACAGCTCCCCCTGCCGTTTGTAACTATAACTGCACCGAAGACGCAGAGATGGGACTTAATTTGTTTGAAAGTTTTGTTTGTGGTGTTGATGTTTGTTCTGTTCTGGTTTTGGTTATATATATAAGTAAAGAACCTTTATTTCTATTTTCTATATTTTGTGCCTGAAGCCTCTTAATTTTGAAATAGTGGTAATAACTTGGAGGGAGGAGCTTTCCATCTTTCTACCCCAGGAAGGCTCCCACACCCTCAGCAAATATTTTGGTCTTGTTAAACTGAAGACATTGTTTAAGTGTAATGACAACACTTAGGGAGATGGCCCCTTCCAACTGCTGACAAGGAAGTCAAACAGTGGCTGAGGGGAAAAACATCATGAGCCTGTCCCAATCACAAAAGGAGCATTCTCTAAGCATGCCAACTGCATTCCAAGGAGTTAATTAGGCAATACCAGTTCTTGAAGAACACACTGAGGTTATGTCCTCCTGGTACCACCAACTCAGTAAACCAGATCAACCTGTTGATCTGACAGAAGAATAATCAGTTTTCTCAGGGGCTGGTTTGGTTCAGCTCAAAAGGAAATGTATGGAAAGCATAAGTGAAGTTGTAAAAAATGAGGTAAGATTTGTCACATCTTCATCAATAGCACAGAAATCACTTTAAGTTGGCTTTGGAATTTCTTCTCATTTCTATTTTCTTCCTTTCTGTATTTAAGATCAGTAAAGGTGTACCGAATGAGCAAATCTTATTCCTTACTACAGTTTCTACTCTTCCTTCCCATTTGGATAACTTTTTCTTTGAATATTATTTAAAGAAATACTGCCTCTCCACTACTTTCATAACATATTGTTGTCCAATTCTCTGAACATGTTGAAATATACCATTCTGAAGCCTGATTTATGAATTCTTTTATTTTCTGTTCTTCCTTCTTAATTATCCTTTTGCAGTGCCATTTGTCTCCTAGATTGTTAATCATTTTATATAAGAATTCAATTAAGACCCTCTGCATAAAAATTAATTATTCTCAGTAGGTCTGTGGGATGGCAGAAGTTTCATTCCATCAGCAAAGGCTGTTTGTTATGAGTACACATGAATGTCTATTATGGAAACCAATTGAGCCTGAGATTGATCTTCCTGAAAATGTTTTTAATTTGTCTGTGCATGGCTCAGCTAACCAACTAAGGCTTCTTTCATACTCAGTGGTGAGAAATAGGTACTTTCAGATGGAAGCACCTGTTCAGGTACTGTTCCTCCTTGTGTTGCCTAAAATCAAAGAAATAATTCTTTGGACAATGTTAGCATAGAAAGATTAAAAAAAAGCACTTTAATAAGGCATCTTAGGTGCCCAAAGATGGCATATGCACACAGAGAGACACACAGAGGTTTTGCAAACTTATAGTATCATCTAATTATAATATCTAGCTATTATCTCATGGTGATACACCCATCTGGAAAATTGTCCCCCAGGTCCACCCACAGGCACGCCTCCCAGATTTGAGTTGGTGGTCCCAAGATCCCATATCTTCCTCCCACAAAAGTCTTCATCAACTCTCTGTGTCCTGCTTGGACCATTTTCAAGGATTCTGGGCCTTCTCTGATAGTTTAGACTCATTTCAAGACAGTCTTTTGCCTGTTGTGTCTTATTCTAAGAACATTTTATACAGGTAAAATGTTCTTTACCTTGCTACAATCTTTGTCCATTGGAATTCTTGATGAGGAACATTAAACAATATTTCAGGAAACTAATACAAACATACTTAGCTAAAGTGCTACTAAAAGTGCTAAAAGAGTTATACTTAAAATCTATATAACCTAGATTTTAAGGCATCACTTGAAGTACCTATTTCTAGGTTTCTCTATTGGACTCGGAAGGAATTAAAACTAAATAACTCAGATGTCTAACTTTTAGACATCTATAGTTAGATGAAGTATGTCCAGTTATCAATAAACCAAAACCTTTCAAAACTGTAGTGAAATCAGTTCTAAATTTGAAATCTCAATTTAATCTCCTAAAGGCTATGGACCTCAAACCACAGTTAAATTTAACAAACTGTATAAATATTATTTTGAATCCTACTATGAGGATTCTTTGGAGTGAATATAAAGAAGCTGCACATAAAACAAATCATCCTGTTTCCCTCAGGTCAACTATACTATGATGCTGTGTTCCTTTGAATCATCTATAGCATGATGATGAAATGACATCTGTCTGATGAATTTTGTTCTTACTTTAATATACAAACTGCAGTTATTTGTCTCTGGTTTATACCATCAATTTTTTTTGCCTTTGTCTCTTTCTTGTTCTCTGAAGACAGACAAGGAAACCTTAATTCTCCTCTCATACTCTCTCTCTCTCCTGATACTACTACAAAGTTATGCCAAATTATTAGAATATGTAATTCATTTTGTCTTTCAGCATTATTCTTAGGTGGCAAATACAGCTTTGCTTGTGTTCTGTTTTCAGGATAGCTGTAAGATGCATAACTGTTGAGTTTTCAGTAGTCACTATGCAGGGTCCTGCTCTTCTTAGTACTACTGTTGTCCATCATGTATATAGACTGCCTTAAAGACAGACTGCCATGTGAAAAGGGGGGAGGAATTTGCTCAACCCTTAGAGAAGGGAGATTTTCTCAACCTTCAGTGATTTATTTGTCTTTCAATGCCCCAGGGGAGCCAAAACCCTTTATGTCCGACTAGTTCGTCAGGTGTCCTGTAATGGGACTCTTCACCAAACAGATTCACAAGATTGGAGGGTGATTCAATTGCCCTTTTCGGGGGGGGGGACGACTGAACCAACAGAATGGAGACCCCTCAGCAGGTCCTGCCAATGTGTTATCTGCTGCTGGCAAACTGTCAGCACCTTATAAAGGACTCACTCTAACAGTTTATGGAATAAGTCTTTATTAATGCAAATTGTGACAGGCTAATAAGGTTTGAAGGTCATTGGTGATAGTGTCTGACTGCAAAAACGTATTTAAAACAATCTAATAATACTACAAAGCAAGCACAAGCACAAACTCTAATACAAAGCAATCTACCAATATACTATAGAGCAAAGCACAAGCTCTAGTCCTGAAAACAGCATAGAATAAGTTTCTTACCCAATAGGCATCCCTATGGGGAGGGAGGGGGAGACAGGTTCAGCCAATAGACTGTTCCCAGCAGTTTTGGTGGAGTTTTCCTCCAAATTTCTCCCTATTTTCAACTTACTTTTATATTATTTCTTTAGGTTTAGGTGGAGCTTGAGTGACTTCAGTCCTAAGTACTTAATTGGGTAGTTGTCCTTGGCATCTATGTCCCTCGGTGGACAGATACTGTACAGTCTTTGAACTACGAAGTATCACCATGCTCCCCTCCCTGCAGGATGTTTATGGAGGGAGGCCATGGCGCCTTCATGCTATTTCCCCCTCCGTTGCATCCCCCATAGCCAGTGCTTATCATTGTGTAGGGAACCTTTGGGGGCATGTCAACTGTGTTCCATGTGGGGAGCAGCAGCTGCATTTTACCCTCTAATTCTTAGTGTCCTCTAATTTTTAACCCTATCCATTGTTCCCCACAGACTCATCCTACCTAGGACACTGTCCAATCTAAGTAGGTTAAGGTCAAGGACACTGTCCAATCTAAGTAGGTTAAGGTCAAGTTACAGCAGTTTATACCTACTGAAAACCCGCATGCTGATCTTTTCATTAAGAAATGTGGCTGTAATTTAGGAACATTCTGGATAACAACAAAATTAAGTTTGCTGTGTTGTTGTTGTTAACTCTAGGAGAAACATTGAATTGTGTGTATTAAAACAGTTGGTACTGGACTGGACTTCATGTGGAACTGCAAGCTGTCATTTAGAAATTAGGACTTCTGAGTCCTGGTCCCAATTCTGACAATATGGGTTGCTTTCAGAAACACATGGAATTTTTGTTTCTCAGTTTACCTATCTGCAGTCTAGGCATAATGTTTTGTCTCCTGGCTCTTTCAAGACTTAATTAATAAATGCATGTTTTACATCTAGTTGAGAACCTCACATGAAAGGGTCTATAGAAGTGCAAAGCATTATTATGTTGCAGGAAGCCTGATTTTCTTTTGTCAGAAAAACAGGACTTTGTGCACACTTAACTGGGGTTTTTAAATTTATAAAGAGGATTAAAAACCCCTGAGCTTATCTAAGTCTCCCCATTTGCAAATAAAAAGGAAAAGAAATAAAGGCTAGAAGTAAAGAGAGGATTTATAATAAAATAAATAAGTATATCCAAAGGGTAATAAACAAGTAACTGTTTTGAAAATAAAGGGCCAGATTTTCTGAGCTATGAAGTGGCAGATGAATAGAAAAAAATATTTGTCAAGGTTATGGAAAGGAAATGTTGGAAAGCATCACATTTTAATCAGTTATCCTCACTCATTTTCATGATTCCCACAGATATAGAAGAGTTTAAGATCAGTGAAGACAGAACCACTCTCTTTATGGTGTTAGCCATTTAATACTTGATATAAACATTAGAGTATCATTCTGCATTACCCAAAGGAAAAGAGTAGGTCTTTTATTTTGAGTCAGTTGGAGAACACTATAATGGTAGTGAGTATCAGAAGATTAAAGCCAAATCCCTTAAAGATGGAAATTACCAAAGCTCCATCCAGAATAGTTCCATTGTGTAGCTATGACAATTGATGCCAGATAAGAACTGATCTCCAAATATCACTGTAACTTTGTTCTTGACATTAGGATGGCCATAGGATGGCCAAAAGAATAAGCTTTCTTACATGTTTTAAAGGACTATGTGTATTCAGCCAATTTGTTAACACCCTTTCTACAGCATTTTCTCATCACATTTTGGGTTTTTTCTGTTAATAGCTGAAACCCATGACATCATATTCTAAAAGAAAGGAGCTAAAATGAACTGGTGAGTTATGAACCCTAAGATAAAGTTTTTCAGGTTACATTGTATGTTCATTTGGGGCATTTTGATTTTAATTTATAAATCTTGTGGTGTTTAGAATTGTTTGGGTAAATGAAGAACTATTTCCACTGTGTTTTTTAAATGTCAAAGCTACTTTATTGTCATTTGTTCAAAGTCAGATACATTTTTAGCCTAGTTTCCTGAGAATATGGAGTATATATCCTCATTTGACGCATGCCTGTACATTAATATATGTCCTTCTTTATGTTTTGCATCCACACCTAAGAAAAATGTGAAGAATAATGTGATATTAATTTCTTTCCACAACCATGAAAATTTATGTCTGTTTAGAGAAGAGAAAAATCTTTTATACATGGAAACTTTGATATAATTTTGCATCCTGACCAAAGCCATCCTGCATTAGCTATCAGAGAATATACACAGGAGCTGACTGGCTTTGCTTCATTCAGTCATTTTTTGCTGTTTTTCTAAACTTGAGAAATTTTGTTTAAAACATGAAAAGCAAAACATGATTCTCTATTAAAAACAACTGTTGTTCAAATAAAGGCAATTGACTTGATTTCTGCCACAGTTTGTTAGCTTTCCTTTTTGAAAAGGAGGCCTTCCTCTTTGTGTTCTTAAGAGTTTCCATTATAATTCTGTGAATCACAGTATTTAGTCACAGTTTCTGTCAACCTTCCATCAAATGATGGATCTTATTTCTCTTATAGAGTAATCAGTGCTGTCATTTCGATCTGCGTGTGGTGCTTATCCTTGATCACTCTCAACTGTGATCTAGAAGCAGCAGAGATGTTTCTCCACACTGACCAGCCATCATCACTCCCA
Source organism: Anabacerthia variegaticeps (assembly GCA_035583185.1). Lineage (NCBI taxonomy): Eukaryota > Metazoa > Chordata > Aves > Passeriformes > Furnariidae > Anabacerthia > Anabacerthia variegaticeps. Next base: position 66,694,749 of record JAWWEW010000088.1, on the reverse strand, counting down.
TTCCAGAATCAGGAAGGAAATTAGAACTAAATAACTTTGACTTTTAATGATAGCAGGCATAGAAGAGAGTGGCTATGACGATCAAGAGTGTAGAAGCATATTTCATATGAGCAAGAAGTAAAGTTGCTTTGTTTAGCCCTGAGGGAGCTGTTCCCAGCAATCCATGAAAAGCAACTAAAAACAACAAGTCTACTGTCAATAGGCTTCAAATTTCTCAACAAATGTTCAGTCTTATGGGCCAAAACTGTAGAGGACAGGTAATCTGAAAAAAACCAGAAAACATCTAGCCATCAGGGTCATCCCAGAGCACATTGCAAAAAATTGTGTCCAGACAGTTCTTAAATATCTCCATTGAGGGAGACTCCACATCCTTTCTGGGCAACCTGTTTCAGTGCATGATCACCCTCACAGTAAAGAAGTTCTTCCTCATATTCAGGTGGAACTTCCTGTGCATCAATTTCTGCCCACTGCCTTTTGTCCTATTCCTTGCCACCACTGAGAAGAGCCTGGCTCTATCCTCTTGACACCCTCCCTTCAGATACTGATATAGTCATCTCTGCCGTCTCTTCTCAAGGCTGAACAGGCCCAGCTCGATCAGTCTATCCTCATAGGAGAGATTCTCCAGTCCCCTAATCATCTTTGTCACTCTGATGGACCTGCTCCAGGAGCTCCATGTCTGTCTTGTACTGAGAAGTCCAGAACTGCATACAGCACTCCAGATGTGGCCTCACCAGGGCTGAGTAGATGGGCAGGACAACCTCCCTCAACTTGCTGGAAATGCTCTTCCTAATGCACCCCAGGATTCCATTGGCCTTCTTGGCCTCAAGGGCACACTGCTGGCTCATGGACAGCTTTTTGCCCACCAGAACCCCCAGGTCCTTTTCTGCAGAGCTGCTTTCTGGCAGGTTGGCCCCAAGCTTGTACTGCTGTATGGGGTTAATTCTTCCCCAAGTGCAGGACCCTGCACTTGCCTTTGTTAAATTTCATATGATTCTTTGCCCATCTCTCCAACCTGACAAGGTCCTTCTGGAGGACTGCACAGCATTCTGGTGCCATTCTTCCCAACTTTGTGTCATCAATGAACTTCCTGAGCAGGCACCCACTCCTTCATCCAAGTCATTGATGAATAAATTAAACAATACTGGGCCCAGTATTGATACCTTGGGGGACACCACTAGTGACAGGCCTCCAGCTAGACCCTGTGCCACTGATCATGAATCTCTGGAATCTGCCATTCAGCCAGTTCTTAATCCACCTGACTGTCCACTCATCCAGTCCACACTTCCTGAGTTTGCCTATATGGTTTAATGAGCCTTTTCATGTCTGTTCCCTGTTCTTCTTCTGTATATTTTACTTAATGCACATAAAAGTAGCAAATAGAAAGATAGGGGAATGAATCTCTGAAGTTCGTATAATAAAAATGGCTTGTGAGCTCACAATCACCCTTTGTTTATATTCCATCAACAATTTTATTTATATCACAACTAAAGATTTTGTAAGGTAAATTCATACATGGGCATGAATTAGAGAATTATCATCTTTGGAAGACAGTTTAAAGTTTTGTTCATACTTTGCATGTATTGGGTGAATTTAATAAGCGGCTTGGAATTGAAGGTAAGAATATGCCAGACAATGGCAGAAAGGATCCAAATAGTTGGAGTGGAAAAAGAACATCTCTGATTGCTTTTATATGGATCCTTATGCCAGTTTTGGCTGGGGGAGTTAATTTTCTTCCTAGTGGCTGATATGGGGCTCTGTTTTGGATTTGTGCTGAACAGAACGTTGATAATATAGAGATGTTTTTGTTATTGTTGAGCAGGGCTTGCACAGAATCAAGGTCTTTTCTGCTTTTTGTACTGCCATGCTGGCAAGGGGACTGGGGATGCATGGGAGGTTGGGAGGAGACACAGATGGGACAGGTGGCTCCTACTGACCAAAGGGATATTCCAGACCATATGACATCATGCTCAGTATATAAAGTGAAGGATGTTTGGAGTGATGGCATTTGTCTTTCCAAGTAACTATTACACATGATGGAGTCCTGCTTTCCTGGAGATGCCTGAACACCTGTCTGCCCATGGGAAGTAGTGACTGAATTCCTTGTGTTGCTTTGCCTGTGTGCACAGTTTTTTGCTTTCCTTATTAAACTGTCTTTATTTCAATCCATGAATTTTCTAGCTTTTACTCCTCCAATTCTCTCTCTGATTCTGCTGGTGAGGAGTGAATGAGTGGCTGCATGGTAGTTGGTTGCTAACTGGGATTAAATAACAACATTCCTACATTAAAGAACCCAGTGGAGCTGAATTGTTTCCCATGGAGATTAAAATTTTCACAGAATCACAGAATATTCTGAGTTGGAAGGGACCCACAAAGATCATCAAAGTCTAACTCATGGCCCCATCCACGACAGCCTCAAGAGTCACACCATGTGCCTGAGAGTGTTGTCCAAATGCTTCTTGAACTCTGGCAGGATTGGTGCTTCTCTGGGGTGCCTGTTCCAGTGCCCAACCACTCACTGGGTGAAGAATCTTTTTCTAATATCTAACCTAAACCTCCCCTGACAAAACTTCCAGCCATTCCCTCGGATCCTGCCACTGGTCACCAGAGAAAAGAGATCAGTGCCTGTCCCTCATATGGCTTCCCTTCAAGGCCCTTCACCATCTTGGTCGCTCTCCTTTGGATGCTCTCTAATAGCTTTATATCTCTCTTATATTGTGGTGACCAAAACTGCACACAATATTAAAGGTGAGGCTACACAGGCACAGAGTAGAACGGGACAATCACCTCCCTTGACCGGCTGGCGATGCTGTGCCTGATACCCTCCTGGACATGGTTGGCCCTCCTGGCTTCCAGGGCACATTGTTGACTCATATTCAACTTTCCATTGAACAGGACCCCCAGGTCCTTTTCTGTGGCACTGTTCTCCAGCATCTTATTCCCCAGTCTGTACGTAC
>JAWWEW010000088.1:66665478-66676694 GCA_035583185.1 Anabacerthia variegaticeps | reverse complement strand
GAATGTCTGATGTTGTGATCAGGAATCTGAATGACTCACATTAAGAAGAATCAAAGACACACAGTCAATATTTCAGGCAATAGTAAAAAGCATTTTTTAGTGTTTGAGAATCAGGAGCTGGTCCTGAAGATCCTGGTACTTCTGCCCTGTCACTTTTAAATTTCTCTTTCAGTGGCTTTTGATTGTAGATCCTCCCTTTTCCTCTCTTCTGTAATGAGAAGAATGAGAATTCTGGACAGCAGAACCAGCAGCACTGTGCTTTATTATGGAAAAATGCTTCTACTGAGCAATTACAAACCTCTCTTTCATTCACCCCTTTCCTCTTTTCTCTTTCCCCTTCCTTCTAGTGTCCTCTCACCTAGGTTTCCAGGGACAACAAATAGGATGCCAGACCTTCAGGGTCACAGCTATGGTAGGTGATGATTCCCTTTTTCCAGTTGAAGCTATAGTCTATATTTACCTAAAAGTTCCATGTGTCTCACAGTCCCAGCAGATCAGATGCTTTTAGCAGCACTTTGTACCTTCAGTTTGAATGTCAAACTCCAGAAATCCCACAAAACATATATAGTGTAGCTGCCTAGCACACACTTCTGAGAAACTCCAGAAATACTACAAATATGAATTGCTGCATTTTCACTTGAGAAATCTAAAATGCCTAGGGAACACTGGATAAATCACCTGTGCAAGCACTTCACAGAACATAATACACTTACTACATGCTCTTATGCACACAGTATTTTTGCCTGGAAAACCATGGGTGTTCCTGGTCTAACAGACCATTCCAAAATATACTAACCAAATTGACTGTTCTTTTTTTCTAATAACTCACGGGAAATTAGCTGACATATGTGCTTGTGGGAGTAAAGAAACCCAAACCCCTATATCTGACCCCAGTGGTGTGAAAGCTCATCAATTTTCATAGATGAGGTTGGAACAAATAAACCTCAAACAAAAAACAAATCAAACCAAAAACAAGCAAGCAAGCAAATAAACACACACACACTCCAAAAAAAAAAATAAAAATCCGCATTTGTCCCATCTTCAGATGGGATAGAAAATTCCTTCTCCATGTTTTCTTATTCTCTGTCCTTTCTGGATGTCCACCAGAAGATGCTCTGGTGATGTTTCCTGCTTTATGTTTATCTGGTCCTTCAACTTCTGACAGCCCAATAACCACACAGATTTGACCTCATTTCCTTTCCTCCTTGTTACATTTTCTCTCACTTCCTCCAGTATAGAACTTTGATTTTATAAAGAAAAGTGAGAGATAATTTTGTTTTCTTACAAAAAAGCCCAAAAAAAACCAAAGCAAAACAAAAACACACACACACACACAAAACAGACAAAAAACCCAAAATAAAACAAACAAAAAACTCCATAAAAACAATCAAAAAAAAACAACAAAAAAACCCCACCCCACTTTGTTCATTTTAGCTGTTAAACATTTTATTTCAGCTTTACACAGACCTAAAGTAATGGAAAAAAATGCTTGCAGATTTTTTTTTTTTCCCTGCCAAATCTCAGCTTAGGAAGAATAATTACTGAATTAAAAAAAAAAAAGTTTACAAAATTGAATAATTCTTCCCCAGATATTTTTTCATTCTCATGATTATTTTTTAACTAGTCTAGATAATGACATTATTAGCTAATTAGTGATAAATGTCAGTAATTTTGTTTTACTGAGACCATTTGAAGTCATGTATATTTACGCAAAATGCATATTAACTGAAACCTAAGGAGTTATGAAGTTCACTTATGCTTCAGAAGCCCTGTACTAAGCCAATGCAGCACATAGACTCAACTTCCACAGGCTGAAATGGGACCATGGATGGGTGGGCTCCCAAAGGAGAAGTGAATGTCCCCCAGTTAAGGACTCTAATTTTATAGTTTTTCCCATATGAAGGACAAATCGATTTCCTCTAGTCATGGATAATTTTGAGCAAGGAATATGAGAACTGAGTAAGGCACTGCCAGTCCTAGATGCTTCAAACGGAAAAAGAAGTGAGGCCATGGCTCCTCTTTTTCTTTGCTACTGGAGCTGGCCAAGTATGACAAAAGGGCACACTTAAAATAATGGCAGATACCGCAAACTAGTTCCTCTCATGAGAGGTGCACTTTATGTGTGAATGTCCCCAAAAAACCCTATACGACAGCAACCCAAACAACAACAACTACCTACTCTTCTGATCATATTCCTTTAGGAATTTTGACTTATCTTCTTCAGCCTAATAAGAGAACATAGTGATAGGCAAGAGGGAATGGCTATGAACAGAAAAAGGACAGGTTTAGTTTGAATATTAGGAAGAAAACCTTTACTGTGCAGGTGGTGAGGCCCTAGAACAATCTGCCCAGGGAAGCTGTGGCTGCCCCATCCTTGTAAGTGTTCAAGACCATGTTGCATGGGGTTTGGAGCAACCTGGTCTAGTGGAGAAGTCCAGGCCCATGGCGGTGGAGTTGGAACAAGATGATCTTTAAGATTCCTTCCAACCCAAAACATTCTAGGATTCTATGAACCTACTTTCAGCCCCCAAAATACTCCCATGTTTTCCAGCCCAAATCAAGCCCTCAGTGTGGGATTGCTCTGATTACTTTGTATGTTGTTTTTTTGTTTGCTTGTTTCTTTGTGTTTTTTTTTTTTTTTGTTGTGTTTTTGTTTTTTTTTTTTTGAGAAAGAAATCATTGTTGAATCTCTTGGTTCTTCTCACAGAAATAAGATAGAAGATATACACAACTGTAGTTGCAAACGCCTTTGTCTTAAGAAGTACCCAGCAAAGCAAATGATTTTTTTTTTCCTTTAATAAGTATTATAGTTTTGTGTCATATGAGTTTATGAAATTAAAACACTAGTGGAAAAACACTGTGTCCTCCATCACCAGTGTAGAGCAGAAAAGAGCACTGAAAACAGCAGGGACTTTTAGATCAGAGCCTGTGAGAGTCAGGAGTATGTAGTCTGCTCTTTGTCAATGGCTCCATCCATGCAGACACAGTTCTGGACAGACCTCAGCAATTCCTTCCACGTTGCACTCTCAGAGCACAGAATCACAGAATCATTTATGTGGGAAAAGACCTTTGATATCACTGAGTTCAACCTTTGACTGGCCACCTCCTTGTCACCAAGAACATTACACTAAGTACATCCAGTCATTTCTTGAACACTTCCAGAGATGGTGGCACCATCACTGCCCTGGGCAGTCCATTCCAATGTTTGACAACCCTTTCTATGAAGAATTTCCTCCTGATATCCAGCCTCAATCTCCCCTGGTGCAGCTTGAGACTATGTCCTCTTGTCTTATTGCTGGTTGCCTGGGAGAAGAGACTGACCCCCACCTGGCTACAACCTCCTGTCAGGGAGTTTTAGAGTGCAATAAGGACTCCCCTGAGCCTCTTTTTCTCCAGGCTAAACAGCCCCAGCTCTCCCAGCCCTTCCCCACAGGACTTGTGCTCCAGACCCTTCCCCAGCTCTGTTGCCCTTCTCTGGACATGCTCCAGCACCTCAATGTCTTACTTGTTTGTGAAGGTCCCAGAACTAAACACAGCACTCGGGGTGCATCACCAGTACTGCACACAGAGGGAGATGTATTCCTTCAGCAAGTACCATCAGGAGACATCCATAATTCAGAATGCTCAAATAACCATTTATAACAGTTTTCTACTCTCTGTCTTCTCAAGTTCTTGTTTGTGTTATTGCTACTGCATTAGCAGGAAATCTGGGCATATGCCAGCCTGAAAGACTGAGAAGAGACCTATCATGGATGGCTCGAGAGAGACATATGCAGCTTGAGAGCAACTGTCTCCCACCTTCAGCCCAAAGGGAGAAAACAGGGAATATATTAACCATCAGCAACCTTTAACTAAAGGGCTCTGCATTTCTAATCAGAGTAGCCTGTAACGAATTGGGGAGTGTGTCTGTCTGTGTATAATGCTTGTATTTTTCTGGTGTTTAACTAGACTTTTATAAAATAAAATATTTATAGGAAATGAATGAAGGGATATTTCCTGGGCAGCATTTTTTAAAAGCTGTCAATAACTGTTGTAAATGCTTAGTACTTCCTTCAAGAAATAAATTGAACCATGTATATCATGGTTTGGGTCATCACCCTCTAAACCACAGATTTGCCAGGAGCTGGGAGACTAAATCAGGGGAAAAAACATTGCATATTTGCCTGGTTCCCTTTTTTATTTTTTTTTTTTCCTTAAAGATTTGTCTTTGACCACTGCCATCAGCAGAATGTCAGGCTAGGGAGACCTTTGATCTGACCCTGGAAAGCAGGACCTATCATTCTGAATTATTATTAGCGGCACTGATTTACACTGCTCTTGCTTTTATAATTTTATTACAAGTGTTGTTCCCAGGCACTATGCAAATATACAGACACAGTTCTACTGAATTTATCCTCTCTGTGGAAGTGTCAAGTAAACCAACAGCACAAGTTAACATTCTCAACCCTTGGTCATTTAATTGGTGTAGATACAACAGAGGTCTGGGCACTACCATGCAAACTATATTTTTGGTTGCTACCTGAGGTTCATGGGAGGAAGTGGAGTTGTAACAGGAACAAGAGTGACATTACTGACGTTTTTGTACAAGGCTCAGGTTCACCCTGTCTAACTTTAGGTGCTTACCTATGTCACACAATTTAGAACACTATTAACTTGACCTTCTTATATAAGCTGATGAAGACAGGTCAGGAATTAACACTTTTCTCAGGCAAGGTGGGATGCACTTCTTTTTTTTTCTGAGAGATTATAGGGCAATTTAGGATGATTGCAGTCCTAATTTGGATGCTTCAGTTGTTACTCAGTGGGACGAATGGGGGAGTTCTTAACAGAACAAAGGTTACTATATGAATGTGCAGAATGGAAGCAGTGAACTTAGAGATATGATACTGGAGCAAAACTAAAATATCATAAGAATAAATCATGCTTTTTTTCTCTCTTTGAAGGAACAAAGATAACCTAGTCTAAAACAAAACCCCAAATAAACAAGTTTTACTAGAAAGAGAGATTATTTCAGTTTATACAGTGGATTGTTGATTGCTTTTTTACACCACTGTTATAAAATTGTATATTCTTTTATGTTTTAAAACTGTTCTTTAAGGTATAGCAGTGATAATAATGAAATAAAATATAGAACACTTGTTGGGTTTTGCTTTCATGACAAATAGGCACTGACAAATCCATGCCACATTACCATCCTTGATTGCTCTGATGGAACTCATTTTCATCTCCTGTTCTTCTAATTACATGAAAATTGCATAATTTTTATGCATGACACATTTTCTGCAGCTTTAGAAAAAGGTTCTGAAGGGGGAAAAAAAACATTTATCAGTTTCTATCCCCCACTCATAAAGGCTATATGTCATCTAACCAGCAATCAATCCAGTTTTAACTGCCAGTTTTCTGTCCTATTGTTATAATCAGAAAAGGAAGTATATATATAAAAATATGGGGTTTAGGTGCGTTTTTCCCCCTTATCACTTAAGAATCGAGATTTACAGTTGTCTTGTCACCAGTCTGTTATTCTCTTTCCAGACTTACCTTCCCTAATTTTGGATTTCAAAACATGGGTGAATGATTCAACATCAGAGTAAGTAGAAAGACTAACTTTGAACAATAGCACCTCTTAAGCTTTCCCCTCCATTCCTCAAGTTTTGTTGAAGATTTATTTTAATAGCCAGATGAGTGAAGTAAAAATCACCATCACTGCTGCAGAAACATTAAATAGTAAATGGACAGTACTAATAGATTACAAATACGAAGATAAATTAGATGTCAAATACCTGTTTTTTAGTTATTTGTTTGCTTTCATGATGGAAAATGGAGGGGAAAAAAAAGTTGATGGCATCAGTCCGTATTTAACTGGAATGGGTTTGCACCAGGTGGGTGCATATTCTTCTTTCTAGGGTCTCAAGTCATCCAGGAACTTTTCTCCTGATAACAAAATTAATGGTGAAATGTTCTCAGTGTGGAAAGACCTTCATTCAGACAGACAACACAATAGTTTCAGACATTTGCAATCCTCTCTTCAGTTTTGCTGAAAACATTTAGAGAACTTCAGCAGTGATTAGTCCCCGAGCTTTGAAGACCAATGTGTTTCAGGGTGTTGATGTTGTTTTTGGGGTTAATTTCTAAGTTATTCAATACTCGTGCTAATTCTTATAAGTCAAAAATTTGTAGCAGCAGGGAAAATTTACACAACTGTATCAAACAAAATGTTCAAGCCCCTTTCAGAATCAGAGGGTAACCGGGACCTTAGATATCCAGAATACCCTACCTTCAGTCATAGGTTAAATATAAGAATCTTGTTAGAATAAATGGAATAAATCCATACTGGATTCTGTAAAGTATTGTAACTCCAGTTTTCTTCCCCTGCTGTTGAATCAGTTCTTAGGTCAACTGCAGAAACAAAATCTCTACAGACAAAGCAAAGTAAAGCTGTGTGACCTGCAGTGTTGCCAATGCTGGCAGACAGTGAAAGTGACTGCCCTGCCCTTCCACCCACTGTTGTACACAGAAAAGACTTTTGTGCTAGAAAATGCATCTCTCAGGAAACCCACTGTCCTTATTCAAGCTTCACATTCAAGAAAGTGCAAGCCTTTTAAACTTCAGGAATGAAACTCGGTTCTGCAGATTTTTTTTTGAGTTAAAATGAAAAGGTGATCTTGATGATAAGAGCAAAGAGAAGAGCTTCCTGCAGCATTCACGGGAAAATGGCAAGGCAGAAACTGAAGCTGGCAAGACACATCCTGAAGAAAGAGTGCCATGTCATGAGCTCATTCTGGTCTGATCCACATGCAGTTTATTTCCAACATAAAACATTAACAAATAAATAAAGTACCAATCTGTCCCTCTTAAATATCCAATCCACATTACTGCAAGACTTCTTCCCCCTCTCCCTCAGATTTGTTTATTATACTCACTGGTTACATCATCTATTAAATTAACCCCCAATTTAGTTCTTAAAAACCTGGGTAACCTTGAGTAAAGTTATCGCGGATGATAAAGACATCACAGGCAACTAATCCAACTTCACTTCTGTCCCTGCAATGGTTTTATCTTTGTAATTTGTTCTGGTGCTGGGGATGAATAAAAAAGGAGCTTTGCTAATCACCTGAGAAAAGTTATGCACATTGTGTGTGTGCAAAACTGGGGACTAAATTTTACATAGTCTTCAGAAGAGGGACTGTCTCCAGCCAGGGATGAAATTTTCAGTGAACTTGATAGAATTATTGTACTCATTTTACTCAAGTCAACATTTAATTCTGTGTTTTGTGGCATGCATAATGCTTAGTTCACTGGGGCCTCTACACACTGGTAAAATATGGTCAATTAATAATAATGAATTTGTTTATTTTCTTTTTCTGAAGCTATGAAATGGAATCTTTAAATAATTAACATCCACTCTGGTTTTTTTTCAGAAAAGTCTGTATTTTCTATGTGTTTTTAATAATGACAGCAAGAGAATTATCTATAAATTAATGCAATTCAGAATGATAGTAGCAATGAAGTTTATTAAGCTTTACAAAGAAAAAAGAAATAATGCATTTTATCTGTATTTTCATGTTATTAAATACCTAGGTATTGATACCTGGAATTTCTGAGTTTATAATGAGAATTGTTTAGATACTGATGTAAATTTTCTTTGAGAAATATTTCAATAAAGAAGACCATATTAAAGTCGGGTTTGCAGTTACACTAGGACATAGGGTTGACTACTAGATATTGACAAAAACATTCTATGATTCCAGAATTTCATGAGTGAGATATAAATGCATGTATGTTGAAAATTTATGCCCCAAAAATGCCTAATGAAAGAGTTTCTCTTTACTAATCTCTGGAAACAATATAATAGTGTGTATCTCATTGTCAACAATAGTAGCTTTGAGAATTAAGATTATGGCAGTGAAATGTTATATTTTCAGAGAAATATAAGCAATGTTGTTTCTTCTTCCAGCAGTAATATTTGTTTGTTGTCTGGTGAGATCCATTGTGTTTCTGTGCTTTAGGATCCCTACCAATAGGTTCAAAATTCCTGGTGAGAAGACATGCAAATTATCCTCCATGCAAAGAGTAACAAATCCAATTATTTCTGAAGTGTCTTCTAAAGCAATTTTGTTCTTAAAATTTTGCAGAAAGTTAAATAATACATAATTGCAGGTATTAAAAGTGAGGGAACAAGGTTTTTAATGCTTTGCAAATGCCAGATCTACCTGACCTGATAATGTCAATCTTATATTGTGAACAGCTCTAATCCTGAACCATTCTTTGGGCCTACACTGGAGGGGCTTTTGTAGTTCTTGTGAAGGGGAGGGTGAGTAGTTTCTTCCATGTCAGAGAAAATGTAAAGCCTGATGAGCTGAATCAGGTACATATCATTTGGCTGAGTTGAAAGAAAATATACAATTGTGCAATTAAAGAGATTTAGCGAGAAATTCGTGGGGGGTATAATTAGGAATGATAGGATGAAATCAAGGAAACAAAAATGTGTTAAAATATTACAGAATGCACCTTACTGTGAGATCTATTAGATTATGGAAATATTTATTGTGGGAATGGAAAAACCTCTGGGTCTACCAAGCAATGAATAATGAGGTCTATGCTGAGCCTGAACACTGGGCATGAGCAATATGACCTGAGAGCTCTTTTCTGATTCTCCATCCGTAGAATCTCTCTGGCAAACAGTGAGGTCCTGCAGATATATACAACAGAAGAAAAAAAGTAAAAGCTTAACTATGTTTTTCCTTTTAAATGAAATGTTGAGGTATAACAAATGAATAAGAAAAGTAAAATAAACTACTGAAACATAGCTTGGCATAGAAATATACACCAGAGCAGGCATTTAGTGAGTATCCAAATACTGGATGACTAAGAATCACCCAAATTAATCAGAAGACCCAACATCTGCACATCCCCTTAATATAAAGGAGTAAAGTTTGTTTCATCACCTCTGTCTAATTCTGCAGCATTGGTTTTTCATCCTATTTTCTGTAATGACTGATTAATTAATTATCAAATACTTACCAAAAAATAAATATATGACATCCAAAATTACTAAAAATTCCAGTGAAAAAATGAAATTATATATGTTCTACTAAGGAAATTAAATAGAAAGGTAGCTCATAAGGTATCATTGAAGATGATGGCTGAATTTCCAAAATCATCATCATCATCATCATCATCATCATCATCATCATCATCATCATCATCAAATAATCAAAACATTAATAGTAGATCTCAGCTTTATTATTTATTTTTTTAAGAGTACTTCTGAGAGAGGGTAAGTATATATTGTGATTAATGAGGAGTGATATATGAGACAGCATATTCAGAGTTTGGGCTTTATCTTTTCATAGTACAGCCCTACCCAGTTGGAACTTTTCTGTTTGATTGTTTGTATACGCTTTGTATAGAAAATCAGTGAACATCGTCTACAGAAAAATAATCCAAGAAGCCATTGCAACAGCAGGAGAATGCATGTCATGGCTTACACTGAAGGCAACAACAGATAAAGGCATACCAAGCCTTGCAAGATGACCCTTTTAGTGAAATTAAAGGCTAAAGAAAACCATTCTAAATCTGGGGCCAGAAGTCAAATACCCACATTAAAAATTAAACTTCTAACTTGGGAGATTGAAAAACTGTTTCTCCCTTACTGTCTGAGATGCTTGATCTTTTCTGCCATTCTGTTTTATTTACAATGACTAAGGTGGAAGGCAGACCTAAGTGTAGGTAAGTGAACTCTACTTTTCATGCTGGAAATGCAGTTTCTCATGGTCAAGGTGTATTATTATTATCATAATAATTGTTGTTTTCATTATTAACTTCCACTGTGAGTTTTCCTGAATTTTTTATGTAACACCAAAACAAGATACTTCTATAACTTAAATATTTTATCTATTTCCAGTCACCCAGCTATTCCCAGTATCCTCACAGATAATGCCACAAGCATGCAATTGCTGACTATTTATGAAAAATCTTTCTTATGGTTGGGGCTACATTTATTAAAAATGTCTTTTAGAAAAACAGAGATGTCATTTAGAAATGCAGCTCCGAGTATTATTTTGTTTGGAAAATCAGTGAAAAAAGTGGAATAGTCCAATAGTCCATGCCTATGTTCACAGTACTCAAGATATCAACAGACTTTTAGTTATTTGCCAAAAGTTTTTTCTTGGTTTGCCTCACCTAAAAGACTCTGCTCTTACTCCAGTACATAGCGGGTCATCAGATTAAAATTACTTATTATGCACCTTTGTTTATTGCAACAATCCACCATGTTTTGTTTCAGGGCAGATTTAGACTGAAGTAAAAATGAAACAGTATGAAAAAAAAGGATTGCTCAATTTGCAGGTATATGAAAGAATGAGAATTGATGTCTGAGCTCTAACTGAGCTCACAAGGCCTGAAGTGAAGTCACTTGCCCTGAAGGCCCATATGGCTGAAAGACTATTTAAGGTATTATTTATTTTTTGTTATATGTTTTATGCTTACAGCATTGGCAGTAAATAAACACACTGAAGAAGAAAACACTACTTAACAAGGAGTAGATGAGATTGAATGTGACTGTTCCAGACCTGTACAAGAGGCACTGGCCCATTAAATGAATGTGTAGAGCTACTTCTTAATGTGTTAGCCAAGTAATCAATTTCTGAAAATACCAAATAATTTAAAAATAGCCCTGTCTGACCTGAACCAGTGCTGGCATCAGACCAGGCATTTCTCAGGTACCTACTTTTTCCCTTAATCAATCAGTTCTGACATTTTTCCTTTTTTCTTTTATTCCCTTTTTTCCTTCTCTCTGTTTTATAAACCTTCTCTTGTAAAATTATGTGGCCAGCCAACCTCAAGAGACAAAATTCTTAAGCTTCTTTTAATATTCCATTAGCTTTGTAACCTATTAACATGTTGGAGTGGTTGTAAAGAGCGAATCAATACAGCAGATACAGCACCACTCTGGAAACTAGGACCCTGGGGGTCTGCTCATGGTGTTGGAATCGCTTTGCTCTACAACCTCGAGGCAGCCACTTAACCTCTTGATGCCTCAGTTTATTCATCTGTAAGCAAATGTAACAACATTTGCATACTGCACAAAGGTCTTGAGAAACGTAATTTGTAAACCTTAGGCAATGCATATCCATTCATGCCTACTCAGACTTGTAATTCTCTTACAGGAGTCAAGTAAAAATCTGAGGTCACTTCAGAAAATATTTATTAATCTT
>JAWWEW010000088.1:66638024-66660482 GCA_035583185.1 Anabacerthia variegaticeps | reverse complement strand
AATAAATTGTTTTTATTCTGTCCATCAGAAAATAAAATGCTTGAAAAAAACACACAAACCAAACCAAACTAACCAACCAACCAAAAAAAACCTAAAACAACAACAACAAAAAAACCAACCCAAACCAAACAACAACCAAAAACCCCAATCAAACAAACAAAAGAACCCAAACCCGAAAAAAAATCTCCCCCCCAAAACACCCAAAAACCAATGAGCAATAGAAGGAAATTTGACATGTATGTTATAGGCCAATATACTTACAACTTTAAGTCTATCAAGCAGTTAGGAGGTCTCTCTGATGGGAAAGAAGGAATTTAGTAGTAGAACAGAAAGACTTTTTCCTGTCTGATCCTGAAATTTTTGTATAATTTTTGCTGTTATTTTTACAATAACGGTTTTTTTTGTGGTTGTTTTTTTTTGGTTGTTGTTGTTTGGTTTTGCTTTTGTTTGTTTGGTTTGTGTCTTTTGTTTGGTTGTTTGGTTGTTTGTTTTTCCCCTGACTGTTATGACAGCTAAAAGATGGAACACTGAAGTATGGAAGAACAATCTAAAACTTCTGAATCTTTGTGGTAAGTTTGTGGAGTCTCCTTGAGTAGCACTGAAGAGCAAGGGAATGGAGGGGAAAGGACAGAAGGGGCAGAAAGAGGAAATTTATTGGGTTTGTGTGGGTTCAGGCTTTTTTGTTTGTTTTTTGTTTTTCATTGTTTTGTTGGGGTTTTTGTGTGTGTGTGTGTATGAAGTGTTTTTTGGTTTCGGTGGCTTTTTGTTTGCTGTTTGTTTTTGTTTTCTTTTTTGTTTGTTGTTTGTTTTGGGTTTATTTTGTTGCTGTTGTTGTTTTGGTGTTTTTTTGTTTATTTGTTTGTTCATTTTTTAAAAAAAACCTGAAAGATCCACAAGAAATAAATCCATTTTGTATGTGAAGAAGGGAGAGGAGAGGATGTTGAGGTTGAGGCCTTTTGCTTTATCTGCTGCCCCAGTCCTGGATATGTGGTACTAGGCACTAGGCGAATGTTTCAATCTTCCTGTTCATTAACTTATGAAGCTCTTTTAAAGACAGGAGTTCAAACGATGCCAAATATATGCTAGGCATGTAATGAAGACAAATGCCCACTTGAAGCTGAGTTCAGACTGTGGAATTCATTTTACTCTGGAACTTTTATTGCTGTGTAATTGGAGTGACATTTGGTCAGTCTTGTTAGATCTGGATTCAGACCAGAGACTTAGAGAGGGAACTCCAGTAAATTCTCTCCTCTAAAGATGATAGTTGTTGTTTTAATTGTTGTACTACTTTTACTGTCACTTGGTCTTGCATTATTGTTAATGTTCCATGACTGGCTCTATCCGGCTTTATCATTCCCTAGAGTGAATTCCCCATCTTTGTGTTTTCTGTGTTGTCCCAGATTAGCTGAATTGTTTGAAACTCATGAATTTTTGTAGATTGTCTAAAACAAGAGCATTACTGGGGTAAAAAATCCCAAAAAAGCCCCTCAGGGCTGTTAGGAAATTATTATGATAATTGAATAAGTTACACAGTTCTCTTATGACTGCAATATGGCAAGGAACTGGTTAGTTCACACACTACTGATTTGAAGTAAAATTGCTTAATAGTGATAGCTCTTAGTCTGGTATCTCTGAATCTTGAATTAAATTATCCTACTACTCTGGTCTCAGGCCATTGTGATATATGACACAGAAAAGATAAAAGAAGCTACTTCAAACAAGGATTTGCCTAATCAGATATGTTATAAACAACTTTATCTGAACTGCTCACTTACAAAACATCCCTGTGTAATCAATGGAGAGAATTAACTATAGCTCAGACAAAACTTCACTATTCTGAAGTAGATCTTTAAAACAGATGATATGTGAGACTTCAGAGAAATTCATTCCAAAGGTGTTTAGATCAAGAAGATGAGCTGTAGATTTCTACACTGTAGACATATACACAAGGAAAGATGAATCCCTATCTGAGTCTTCTTAGATAATTTTCCAACTTGGTACTCTTTCATATGAGTACTCCCACAAAAAAAAAGAAGAGAATATAGATGAACTATGATAATGTCTTTTACAGAAGTAAGCATATCTTGAAGCTCAGTAGATGTGTTTGAGACATGGACAGAATCAAGAATCATTGAAAAATTCGGAGATAAAGGAGGGTGAACAAACAGAGTAGGATCAGTTAATACAGTGACTAACTATATCTATAGTTATATTAAATCAAATATATATATATATTAAAAAAAATGTTTTGGTTATTCAACCAGGATTTCTAATATCTGAATCCTTCCACCAAGGTGTGCATTTGTGCGAATTTTTAATCACAGATTTGATCTAAGACATCAAGCTAAGATAAATAAGAAAATACAAAATCTGCATGAAAGCCTAAAGTAAATTTTAAGTTAAAAAAGCCACATTTAAAAAAGAAAATCCACACACAAAAAAAACTCACCCAAAAAACAGTATTTGCAACAGCACAATAAATTGCTTAGTGAGACTTGAGTAAAGTCTATTTCCTATGGAACTTTAAAAGCTGTCTTTAATGCAAAGATCTTTGCTTTGTCTAAGCTTGGTCAAACTTCTGTAAATAGATAGTTCACAATGAATATTGCATTTGCTAAAGGCTGAATACAAGTATAGTCACAGTAATTTTAATACTCTTATTATATCTTATCATTGTCATTAGCAGAGAGGTATTTGCTACTGCTCATAAAACCTGATGCAGGGACAGTGGATAGAAGTTTGAAGAAAATTCCTCTCAACAAACTCCCTGGTTTGACAGAGCATGTCTGAGAAATTTCCCTAATTAATTAAAAGTATTAAGCATTTTAGTGCTTTGTTTATCTGGTTCATCTCAGGCATTTTCTTGAAGATTAGAGGATATGATTTATTATCTAAATTTACCTATTTCTTCTCAGTAAGTATAAGGAAAATCTAAACAGTTCTCAATGAGATGAATAATTCATATAAGTGGTCAGATGAATTTCACTCCTTAACAAAAAACAGATATAGTGAAGCACCTAAACATGTTAAAAGTCCACCATTTCAATAGCTGTCAGTGGGAATATGGACATGTTTTAAGTACACATATATCATTCATATCAAGTGGAGTTGCTCTAGTCATTTTCCAGTATAACCAAATGAGCAGCAGGTGTAAACATATTTTTATAGTTCTCTTATTTCTTTCCTTCTTAAAAAATCAATTTATTTTTAATAAAATAATAAAGAAAATGGCTTCCATTACAAGAGCAAGGAAATGAGTTCAATAACTTAACCTTTCCCTTCTCCCTACACAATCTTAAACGCATAAAAATTGCTAGGCAATGCAGTTAAAGACCTTGCAGACTATTCAGAATATAAATAATCACATCTAGTACAAATAAACAAGCAGGTACATTGTTTAACGATTAATGCCCAACTCATGAATAAGAGCACACAACAGAGACAGAAATATTTAATTTTGTATTACAGAACATCATTAGGAACTATTTGATAAAAAACAAATGTGGTAGAGTCTCCTTAAAATTCGTAACTTTCATGTATGATCAATTCTCTCATTGACACATTTTATTCTTGCACAACGAGCTTGATAATGATGGAACTGATGACATGCTGAGTATTTAAAAAATATGGTTTGTCTATTGTATCCCTCAACAAGTGTAACTGAATGGTGAAGTTGCTTTTGTCTTCTATTTTACTGTTTCCATGTAGAAGATTCACATTGTGGGCACTGGGAATTTGTTGTTTAAAGCTATTGCTTCTTCAGACAGCTCTTACTAAACATAAGAAAAGATGGTGGCTGATATACTCTGGACTAAATTGCCTTTCCAAACAGGTTGGTTGGTTGGAACCTCTTCACTTCCTCCTTTACCTCTTTTGTTATTTACAGCAAGAAAGACATTCTCTGATTATGAGAAACATCTTTCCTTCTGTTTCCAGTTAAGGATTCTCAACTTCCCTATTTAGTGCATTGAAATTAGGTCCTGGCAAGGTATAAACACTTAGGCAGCACAGACCAATACAAAAAGTTAACTTTCTAGCAATGTATAACCCTGGTGTTAGTTTAAACCAGAGGCTTCTGTGTCTTGGAGCACAAGAAACATGTGGGGAAGTTCACATGACTAGATATATCTGATGGCTCAAGGTATTCCCCAAACAATTGCCTCAACGCTCATCTTGCCCTATGAATTTTGTTAATGAGCTTTGTAAAAAAAGTGACATGCTGTGTATATTCCCCACAGCATGGGAAGGAACTACAAATACAAATAGAAGGTAGAAAGCTGTAAGGAGTATATTGTGTGCTCTTGAAAGTCTGATCAGTTGAAACTGGGTAAAATAGAACTGTATCATAACATTTTATAATATCAGTGAAAAGATCTGGTATAGGGAGGAGTCTGGAAGTGCCAAATACCAAAACTTAGGCTACTACATCTGCAGCCGCGGAACAGAGGTCCTGCTTTGCAAGAGTAAATCAGAAAATAATGTCTTTCCTACCATAAATGAGATGAATGACAAAATGACTTCATACTGTACAGGTTGGTTATCTGATAGTGATGACATTAAAGAACTTCATATGGGAAATCATAAGGATTTTCTGAAATCTTTAGAGAAACAGAAATGTGAAGTTCCAAAGTCAATAGCATTAAGATGGAATTGAATGAATTAAAGCAGAGGAAAATACGTCCTTGCCAGAATAACAAGTAACTGGCAAGATATTCCAGATGATTTAACTGGATCCCTCTTTACATTCTTCTTTACCAGAATGGAGAAATTAAATTTTGATCCTCTACAAAGGAGTTGCAAGTGCATTCATTATGTGCAATTGCAGAACGTATTAACTGAAATATTAATATTTTTTTTGTTGTATTTTTTGTTTGATTGGGGTTTTTTTGTTTGGCTTCTTTTTGTTTGTTTCTGGTTGTTGTTGTTGTTATTTTTATTTTGTTTTGTTTTGTTTTGTTTTGTTAGTATTTTGTGGACAAATAGCTCAGTCTGAGCCAGAAATGTGTGCTTGCAGCTCTGAAGGCCAAAACTATCTGGACCTGTTGGAACAAGTCCAGAGGAGAGGCGCTAATTTGGACTTGGGGCTGTAGCAACTGTCTTGTGAAGACAGGCTGAGAGAGTTGTGGCTCTTCAGCCTACAGAAAAGAAGAAGGGAGATCTTAGAGCCCTTTCCAGTGCCTAAAGAGGCTAGAGAAGAGCTGAAGAGGGACTTTGCATGAGGGCATGGAGCGATAGCAGTTGTGGAATGGCCATAAACTGAAGAAGGATGGGTTTAGATTAGACATGAGGAATAAATTTTTTACTGTGAGACGGTGAGGCCCTGGCACAGGTAATCTGGGGACTCACCACCCTGGAAGCATTCAAAACCTGGCTGGATGGAGCTTGGAGCAACTTGGTCTAGTGGAAGATATTTCTACCACTGGAAGGGGGGTTGGAACTAGTTAATATTTAAGGTCTCTTTCAACCCAAACTATTCTATGATTCTATGGTTTCTCACAAGTGTTTAGTAACTACAACAAAAAAAATCCCATCCAGCAGTATTCTGCACATTATGTGTCGTTTCCATGGATAGTTAGGCATAGTCTAGATAGCCTTTCCCTGAAATAATTCTTGCAAAATCCCAGCTTAGAATGGAAAATGTTCTTGATCTCTGCTAGACCAGTAAACAAGAATCAAGGTTTGGAATAATTATCTTCATCCATACAGATACATTTCTTGAAGATGATTTTATCAAATTAATTAACACAGTTAACTGCTAGCAGAAAATAAAAAAAAAAAAAAACAAACCACAATACAACTGGGAAAAAAAAAACCCACAGAAAAACAAAACAAAACAAAAAAAAACCACAACCCAAACGAAACGAAAAAACCCCCAGCAAATATTTCCCCAAACTCTCCAACTCTTTGCTACTCTTCAGTATGAAGTTTCAGCCTCTTTTGTTTCCATTTTATTTACTTTGATTTATAAGAGTTTTTATTACACAGATATTTAAAAAAATTAATGTTTAATGTTGTTTATACAATAAGTCGTGGGTCTGATTCAAATTCTATTGAAATAAAAAGTGAATCTTTTCATTATTTCAGCCTGTATTGGATTAACCTTGAAATTTGCGTGTGTGCATATAATTTATTATTTGTTATTCTTTGCGTGTGCGTGTGTTTGTAATTCTTTGTATATTATTGAATTCAAATCAGAATTCAAATCAGAAACTATAGCCATACTATGTGACTTGTCTAATCTATTGCAGGCACCATTACTAATCAACAGGAAATGGTATGTGATTGTACTTTTCAGTCTTTGGATCCTTCCTGAAGACAATGTTATTCTTAAGCAGAAAGATAACTTTTTCTAAGAAATGTGGGTTTTTTTCTTCCCTAATACATTCTTACCATATTTTAGCTTGGTTTAGGGTTTAGTAAAAGTAGTAGAAGAAATTTTTTGACACTACAACTAGTGAATATTGATGAACTGAAAATTCAAGGATCGTTTCAGTTATTCATTTTTACAAATAAAAGAATGGAAAAGTAAATTTTCTCTTTTATTCAATTATTTCATTAAAAATGTTTGTATATGGAGGTAGGAATATATTCATTCATTCAGAAAGTCTGAAAGATTCCTTTTGAACCCTGAGAACTGAAATATTGGCATTTTGCACAACCAGAAAACATAACTGAGGTGATGTAATGCCTTAGCACAGTCTTATTTGGTTTAAAGGAATCTTGTGTCAGAAACATATGAGCACAACCCTAAAAGCTTCCATTTCTCTTTGAGACAATGTTGGCAAGCAATGGAAGTGCAGTCGCAGCCAATGGCATAAGTTAGTGATGTGCAGGAAAATTAGGGTGACCCTTAGTTACATAAACAACATCTCTAATAATGATAAGATTAATTTTCATTACTTTTTCATAGAGTAATTTGTATCAGAATTAACCTAAGAAAAATTAAAACCAGGCATTTCATGTTTCCTTCTGCATCTGTTTTATATGTAAGAAAAATGGAGAAATACGTGACTTCAAAAAAAAAAAAAAGAAAAAAATCTTGCATGGTCTATTGACCAGATTGAATGGTTTCAAAAATCTGTTGAAAATTACTTTTTATTGCATTGTATTTCTATGTTTAAGTTGCATTTCTATAGAGATTAAGTCCAGATTTTCTTTAGTATGTTTTATTTAAAAAAAAAATTAAGCCACTGTACTGCTTTTAATACTTTGATTTTGCCTATGAGAAAACATCACTTTGTTAAGCAGGACAAAATGATAGTTTCCTTCTGAGAAAGAAAATTAGCTTTTCTTTATTTTGTTTCTTCGTGAAAGAAAAATTGAAGTATTAAGAATTGTCTGAGACCTTTAATTCCTAAATAAAAGTTATTATACCGCATTCCTTATTGTAGTGCATATCTATTTCTCCTAAGATGTCAGTGGTGATGGTTGGATGCATTTTTCCTTTGGTGCCAATGCACACAGAAATGTCACTTTTTACAGACAGTGTCAGAAGGTGGATCTTTAAAGTGTAGTTTCAGGTCACAAGATTATCCCAGAAAAATGTTATTATGAAAAGTTTACAGACTGAAATGCACACACTGCTGAATGCTTTATGCCTTTTCAACATCTTTATAAATACTTTGATTGTGACCAACAATTCAATGAGATACTAAAGATAGAATTGTTATGTCCCTTTAACTTCCACTGACTTTGGAAAAGATTTGACAAAAGGAGGTCTTGAGTGAAAATGTCAAGATCCAAGACAATTCACAAACATATCCAGTAGTAATCATGCAATGTTCCATGAAAAATATTGAGATTCTCATTGATTTAGATGCAGAAGGGTCAGATTTATTTTACTGCAGGAGGCATAGCAAATAATTTATATTCTTTTCAAAATATCACAAATTTTTCAACACACTAATATTTTTTCTTTGTTTAAACATCTACAGCTGGTAAGTTTGCGACTTATAACCTACTTTGTTTGAAATCTACGAATCCAGTTCAGTGCTATCAAATAAAACAAAAGAGGAAGAAAAAGGAGAGTGGGATCTCTGCAAGAAATATTTTATCCATATTATAGAGGGACCGTTAATTATGTCAGAAGAAAAATAATGTTTCTACTTTATATTGGCAAATAGACCTGCAGATGAATCTGCTCCCTCTGACAATGGATGGTCCATAATTTGGGGATACATGCTTGAGTGCTCTTCATCGAACTCCTGTGAAGAACACGGATCAAGATTATCCTAAGAATTTATACCACAGCAGAAAAACTGAGTAAGATTAACAATGTGGCTGCTCCAGGCTGCTTAGAAAAAAAGAAAAAAAAACAAACAACTGTTCTGTGGAGACATTACAGATGTGCTTGGCATGGATCTAGTAAGTGCAAAGTGGATAAGGGAATAAATACATTGAATGTGTCAAGCTCAGGGAGAAAATTCTGGACTGCTACCCAGACTAGCAAAACCTCCAAGGCAGATTTTCTGGTCTTTCTGAACAGATCTGTCTGCTCTAAAGCCTAGACTAACATCAGAAAACCCAGTATTTTTTTCAGCCCTTGATTCTTTTTTCCCCTAGCAAAGGTTATCTAAGTACCAAACAATATATTTTCTGGTATTCATGATATTCATGCATTTTTTTGCATGATATTCAGCATTTTTTTTCTTCTTCTCTGGACAGTGCTTTTAATTCCACCTAATCTACACAATGAGAGACTGTAACTTGAGCCACAGCACCAGTAGAGATGCGAGCATGCTGTTAAATACATGAGAAAGAGCTGTTCTTTCCAGAAATTGAATTAAAGTAATTTTGATTTATAATGTAATTACTATTTTGTCGTTTACTGACCACACACATACACAATTGTGTATGTGTACATTCATGTGTGCATGTATATGAATATTTTCACACACCCAGTCTAAGATGAGTGGTCAGCAGCAGGCCCTGAGCTCCAAACAAAACTGGAGTACACACTTGCTGCTCAAGCTGTAAGACAGAAATAACAAGATAATTATCCTGTGATTTCACAGTGCTTACCTTGCACTCACTGCTTATGTAGCATGTGTCTGACAGTTAAAAGGTAGTTACTCAAAAAATATATGTAGCAAACAATGTTCTTAAAATAGAGCCAGACCCTTTCCTGTGGCTTTTTTTTTTTTTTTTAAATTTTGTAATTTAACATGTCATTCCCTTTATCAGCTCTTTGTTCTGCTGACTTATGAGAGAAGCAGAAATTGGTGCAACAAATTTGTGCTTTTAACAGGTTTATTATTGCATTATTCCTTTATGGGGTCTTCTACTTAATTGGACAAAACGATGTTATAAATTCCCACCGGAAATACTTATTCCTCTGTAGCCTGATGTCCAATGTCTAGAGGACATGAACAGTGCATCTCCCTCGTCTGCTATTAGCACACCCACACATTCCTTTTGGTGTATTAGAGGGTAAAGCAAACAGGGGACAAGGACTAAATGATCCAAATGGATAGAGGAAAAGAGAGAAAGGGAGGGAGAGGATTTGAAAATAAGCCAACAAGCACTTACAGCAAAACTAACTACCAGCAAAACATTTCCTTCACAACAAAGGTTGAATCAAAACCCTATTCCCCCAGCATATGAATTAGAAGAACAATTGTGTGATTATGATTAAAAAAAAGAGCATTACATTTTATGTTCAGCTATAATTGGTATTTATGACAATTTATGTAAACAGTAATGAAGCCTATGTGATTTTTGCGGGGAAATTGCATTATGACACCAATGATCGTTACTGTTAATTTTCCTGAAGATGATGGCAATCAGCAGGCATAGTTTCATTGTAAATAGGTTAATTTAAAATTCAAACGCTGCTGGTATTTCAAATGAGTTCACATTTGATTTCCGAAAGCTTTGGCCCTGGCTGTCAGGATGTGAGGGAAAAAATGCTCCATAACAGAAAGAAAGAAAGAGCAAATGAAAATGAGAGACTAAATAAGCTTTCTTCCAGAAATGTGTTTTCCCCTGCTAATTCAACCATGTTCCTAGGTGTGATGTGATCTGCTGTGTTTCTACCAGTCGTTTATACAAGTTCATAGTGAAAAGGAGCCTCACAAAGTCTACAAATCATGGGGTAATCTAATAGTTTATCCAGTTAGGTTACGATGGTTTTGCAAATGGTCAGTAAAAAGGAATTGTCATCAGTGAAAGGCAGAGGTATTTCATTTCTTCACACAGTACACCAAGACTCACCTATCAGCATGTCCTGCCTCTCAGCAATGTATTTCAACAGCTAAAAATACCCCACTTCTAAACACATTACTATTCCTACCACTTGCAAATAGAAGGGTCTCATATACATAAGTATAATCAAACTCCAAGCTCTGCTGTGTGAGGAAATGCAATATCATCTCCTGTTCCACAGAAAGGAAATTGAAGTGCTAAAACCTGAATTTTTAGTTGCTAACACAACAAATTAAAGGCAAGTGCATACTTTATGAATCCCAGTCAGACAGAAAACGGGGTTCCGGTTACACTTAGAACCCCTGAGATTAGTGATTCCACAACTCTCTCTCTTCACATGAATTACCACCAGATCCTTCTGCATGCACGCTTTTATAAATTATTCCAAAAAAGCATTTTCTGTGTTTTCAAGACCTTCTACCAAAGCTTTTTGAATGCATTTTATTATCCTAGATTGATTTGAATATGAATATCTAAATGATAGATTTGTCCACAAGTAGGCGGAGAGTGAGTAAGCTTGGAGGCCAGCTAAGATAAAGACAGAAATGCAACCTGCTACATGTCTTCAGCACAAGGTCACTCTCAAGGACAACATTAAAACTTGTTCACAATCTAAATGACATATTTAGATGATATATTTGCAGTTTGCAATGTACATAGGCAGCTGTTTTTTTTCCTCCCATTCTCTCTTCATTGCCGCATAAGATGTTTGATAGGATTCCCTACTGTAACATTTCAGAATTCATTTATTTAGAAGAACTAAAATAATTAAATGCCAAATGAATTAAGAATTTCTTACAATATCAGGTGAGGACAATTTAAATAGTCCATATGCACAAGCTTTCAGAGATGAATGATCTGTTCATTTATTATTGTACATCAGATGAATTTGTTAGCTATTATTTGTTGTGTCTTGAGAATTTTTAAGAGTGAAATTTAGTCATGTACCCAGAGAAATATCATAAAGTTATATTTTGAGAATTACAATGGCTTATTTTGCCTGTTTTCATGAATATGAAGAACTTGGTCCTCTTGGTCCTCCTTAAAAGAAATTAGGCACTTTTTTAAAATCTCTATTACAAAACCCACTCACATATTTTTACAGAGATAGTCCGTGACAAAACTCAGGTATGAACTTAATACATGTTTGTTCTGAAAAACATAGGATAAGACAGAATTACTGTAACAAACTATGTATCACTCTGAAACTTAAAACAGAGGTCTGATTCATTCCGTTTAGAAATCCTACGTCATTCCCTAAAAATGATGCTGGTTTTTTTTTTTTTCTTTTTCTTTTTTTTTTTTGTAAATGAATCTTTGAATGTCTTGTGATCAGCTTTGGTAGTCACCAGTATACAGTTGTAGAACCATCAGAATATGAGTTTTAATTTGATTCTGTGATCTGAAAATCACAGCAGGTGTGAAACGCTAGGATGAAATAGCAATGGGTGTGAAGGAATTTTTGTAATAAATTTTAAAATGGAGCAATTTTAGAAAGCATGATTACATTATAACAATAGTTGTCTTGATTACGGTAGCATTTATGGTCCTAAATCAGAAACAGGATCCAATAATAGAATGTCACAGAAACAAATATGTAGTTTTTTCCCAAGAGACCTTATTATTTATACAAATAAACTAAACAAGATATAAAAAAAGGAAACAATAAGTAAAAAATGTAATGGAAACAAATCAACTTGTTAAAAGCTTTCTGATTGCATTAGGTACTGACATTACTTGTATTATTTATTTTGTCAGATACAGTACCTGTGACAAACACCATCACAAAACTTGTCTCAAGAAGGGAAGTCTTATTTATTATAGAATTAGTCTGTCAAATCTAGAAACAAATGGAGGCAATAAAGCAGGATATTAATGTTTATCAAAATCATATCCTGTCAAGTTGCTTACCTAAAATTTGGATATAAGCTTCCTCATCTAATTGACATCCAGAGAAGTTGCATCCAGCACCTAATTATCTAAGGAAGAAAGATAAGTTCCTGTTATGGTCAATGGAAACCATATCCTGGTCCTTCTTAGTTACTTACCTTCTTAGTTACTAAGACATTATCTTAGAACTGGATGGACTCTGTTAATGTGTGTGTAAGTCTGCAGAACTATTTGAAATTACAAGTCTATCTTCCATGAAGCATTAAGTCCATTTTTGGTGCTCTATTAGTGTTAGCCTTGTAATATTGTATTGGAATTGCTGATAGCAGGCCACACACTTTGCCTTGAGTTTGCAAGACATGAAATCTGGGGTTGGCAGGACCTCCACTGTTTGATCTTTTCTTGGCCTGCCTGCAGATCTGTTGTACTTGGTTTAGATGTAAGTGTATTTTTCTTTAAATGACCAAGTGTCTGTGGTGGATTTGCTTTGCTTTTGTTTATCCCTGTATGGCACAACTACAGTAATACATAGATAGAAATAATAGTGGTTTTCCTATGTGGAATGAGGGATTTATGACTAACATAATGACTTAGTGTAGAGAAATATGGACTTGGTAACATAGCAGAGGACTTGAGAAGTGAGGATGTGGAGACTGCAGAGAACTACAAACATAGGTTGATAAAAGTTAGGGCACATGCTGGCACTGGAGACGACATGGATGTTAACAACTCATTTGTGTCAGTTAATGGCAAACACCTGAAGATGTGAAAAACTACTTTAAGGGGCAACAAAGAGAACAAATAAATAATATGTAATTTTCACAAAAGGGAGAAAAGTATAGTGCCTCTGGGTATAACACAAAGGTACAGACTACTTAAAAAAGAGCAAGCTCTAAAAACATGTTTAGAAATATGTAAAAATTACTCCATATAGATCCTAGAGCGAGTAAGAAGAACCTACAAACATCAGAATGACATCTTTCTGAGCTAAGGACTCAGGATGTTGAATGTGGTGATGCCATCACCACCATCCTCAGCAGATGAAACACTGAGAAAGAGGGTAAGTGTAACAAGACCAAAAGAGATGAAAAGCCAGTAATTTTTTTATTAAAACCAAATATGTCATAAAATTGAGGACTTGTAGATCTGATAAAGGATAGAAGCTGATATTTTGAGTTATAATAAGATTCTACTATGATCAATATTGTCTATATTGCAGAGAAACTTATCCTAGAGTTGGGATCAAAATTCTGAATCTGCTCATTTTATTGGCCCTTGATTTTCACATGCTTATTCTTGTTTCAAACAACTTAAACACAAATTTTTGTAAGTTGCTGGAAAAGAAAATGAGAATTTACCCCATAATGTAATTGGTATTGAATGTTGTGCCTGAATAATGGTCTCCAACAGATAGCAAATACAAGTATTCAAGCAAAGCAGACATGTTTATTTTCAAACCTGGAGACCATTTTTCAATCACAACATTCAATTTCTTTTTCATTAATTCCATTACAGCATCATGGTTCATTGCCAATGAAGAGTGACCCACAGACTCATAAAATCAGATGCTGATGGTACTAGTTAAAAGATCAAAAAATCACTACCCTTGGATGGGTGGAAAACTTTGGTGATTAAGTAAATTTTCTATGGTCATGAATAAAATTTTTGTAAATTCAAAACACAACGACCACCATCTGGATATCAGACTTTCATAAAGAGTAATAGTTCCTATTTTGTTCAACAAGTTACTCTTGTTTACTACTGACAATTTAGTCAAACCTAAATAAACAAAAACCCACCTGAATCACTTAACTGGTAATAGACTTTTTGGAGAGGGTGTCTTCCCTACTGACTATTTGTAAACATAAACACATGTACAGATAATAAGCTCAAAATATATCTATTAAGAATCTCATCAGCAACTTCATGAAAGAGGTAATAGAATATATGGAATGAAGTGAAAGAGACAATAGTTTATATCTTAACAATATCAGTAATGACTCCAAATTTCAGAGATGTGTGGATTTATCAGTATAGAATCTGCAGTGAAATGATCCCATGCTCTGATCAGTCCTCATTTTATTTTTCTCTGTCACTGCTAAAACATGGCAAAGGGAAAAAGAAGACTGAGCCTCAATCCTTTTGAGGGTGTACTCTGCACTGACATAAAAACTAAGTGAACACTGAGACTCCACCTGTGAAGTCATCGCCTCCATCCACATACCAGAACTGTGCAGTTCACCCTCAGCACCTACCATCTGCCCTGAATGAACACAGGTGAACAAGGACATACTGCTAACAAAGGAAGGGGAGCTGTTATTTATTATTCATCAATCTCCAGGGCTTCTTTGCCACTCACAGTTAGTGCACTTGCCACAGACACTATTTACCATTTGACAGTTCTATTCAGGTACATCTAACGGAAGCAGTGCTTGTTGCCAGCACTCATGTGTACCAGAACAGTCAGTATCTCTCAAGCATGACATGCACATTATAGAGCAAATGCAAATGAACAGCTCCTGTTGCAAAGAACTTACAATCTAATATGAAGGAGAGAACGAGTGAAAGAAACAGCAAGGTGGGGTGTAAAGAGTGGTAAGAGAAGAGAAATATTGCTAAGACACAGCACTTGCAAATCACTTCTCACACACTGTGGAAGTCTAGGTAGACTTAAGATCATTACACATATATATCATACAGTAATGGGATACAGTAGTATCCTATAAGGATAATGTTACATCTGTAAAATTTTGTAAATTCGGAAGTACTAATTTTGGCCCAGAAAGGGCCAAAATTATATATATATACACATATATATATATGCTCTCTAATAATAAGTCAGATTATTCTCCTTCCTCATTGACCCAGACAAACATTTAGGGATATGATTCAAATGAATTTGAGTGCTGCAGTAACTTGAAAGAGAGGGAACTTGACCCACAAACAAGATGAGACCAAATGTGCTGCATCCAAAGCAGCTGAGGGGGTTGATGGCCTCACAAGAACTTCTGTATTGTCTGTGAAGGACCGTAGTGATCAGGTGAAGTTGTCAATGAAGAATCGTAAATAGTGAATCCATCTTTAAAAAAGGCCAAAAGTATGACCTAGATATTTAAAAATTAGTTGGCCTTACTCCGATCACAGGAAAAATCATAGAGCCAGTCTGTTCTAATTAACTCTAACTTTTTCACTGTTAAAGTTTTGTTGGGTTTTGTAGGGGTTTTTTTTGCTGTTGTTGTTGTGATTTTTTTTTTTTTTGGGTGAGGGGAGGGAGTGGGGTTTTTTTATTATTATTATTTTTTTGTTGGTTTGGGGTTTTTTTTAAGGAATAAAAACCTGAAGCAGAGATTTAGGAAGATCCACAGAAAATTCTTAGTTGATGTGAAGTCCCATCAAGTAATACTCAATATGCAGTGCATATGTAATATATAGACTATATAATCCTTATATATTTAGAAAAAGAGTGGGAAAAGGACAGTTTACAATAGTTATTATATTCTGGCTCCTTCAATATATTCCAAATATTTTAATGGAAAGAAATAGAGGTATCAGTTGCAATTCCTTATAAATTAGTAGCTATCTCTGCCAAATATTTTTACTCAGACTATGTGTTTGTTCTTTGCCTTTGTATAACTTTCCATCACACCATCATGTAGATTTAATGAAGAAGTTCAGTATTGGCTAGGCCTTCTGAATCCCAGACATCTCCATTCAGTGCCACTTACTATTGTGCTTTATGGGTGTTCAGTTAGTTTTCAGTACATGAAGCTGAGTTCATATCTGAGCCAATTTGAACTAATTTTTTGAGACACTGTATCAAATGATTTACTAAAATCCAAATATATTATGCCAAATGCATTCCCTTCAGCCACTAATTTTGTAATTCTGTCACAAACAAGCAATCAAGTTCATCTGACAAGATTCGTTCTCCTAAAGCCCTGCTGCTTGTTTATAATAACCATCCACAAATACATGAAAGATGCATGCACCAAAAAGGGAATGAGGCTGGATCCTGCAAGATATGGAAAGGTGAAGCTCAACAAAAATAAAATGTGTGGTGAAGCAATCCACTGGGTAGATGAGCAGTACTCTGAAACAGACACTACATAGATCTGTCTTACTTGCTACTAAAAAACTTTGGATTTTAGTCAACATAATGTACTTTGAACTACTTATCTCTTTTTTGTTTGCTTATTTGTATTTTGCCCCTGCTGCCTGTAAAGACAGTATGTGTCTTACAAAAAGCTGTGAAAGGATAAGATAAACTTACATAGGTGAGGTTTTGTTCAGGAAGAGGATGCAAGGAAATCAACATGAAAAAGAAAAAAAAACAACACAAGACCAAACTAAAACAGCAACAGTATGAAAACATATGAAAGCCTCATTTGTTTTTTTCTATATGTTTCACAGTCTAAAA
The DNA here is from genome assembly GCA_035583185.1 of Anabacerthia variegaticeps. Classification (NCBI taxonomy): domain Eukaryota; kingdom Metazoa; phylum Chordata; class Aves; order Passeriformes; family Furnariidae; genus Anabacerthia; species Anabacerthia variegaticeps. Next base: position 66,643,972 of record JAWWEW010000088.1, on the reverse strand, counting down.
TGAAAACAGTAACAATGAAATGGGTTATGTAAAATACTTCTTTTCAAAATGGAAAAGAGTTTTTTTAGCACAGTGTCTGTAGTGGTAATACGGAAGTTGCACTTCAGGTCTATTTCAAAACTGGCAATATTTTCTATTACAAATCCTATCTATTACAGTGCTCCATATCATGGTAGTTTCTTGATATGATTCTATATAGATATAAAGTGACATGTATGTGCTACACACATAAATATTATATTAGTTTTCCTGGCTTTAGGAGTGGTATCAACTAACAACAGAGTAAATCTGGAACATATTAGTGTATTGCTTCTAAAAGTATGAAGAAATGGAAAAAACTCCTCTTATTAGTTGTTCATAGTCTATAAAATTATTTGAGTTTGGACAACAAACCCTTTTCCATGCTTAAAGTGTAATGAATGCTATCCTGTCTGCAGAACAACTCCATGTCTAATATTAGGTACATTTTTTATTACTCAAAGATAAATAATTGTTTATTTACCTATAAAATAAATATCTTGCATACCCTGTCTGTGAAGTTACCGAATTATGAACAATGTACTTCCATTTCTTGAAGCAATAACTACACCCTGGTCTGTTCCTGATAATTTCAAATTGTCCACCTCAATTTTTTCAACAAAATGGCTGTGAGAGTTTTCTTCATTTATTTCTTCAAATCATCAGAACTTCCAGCAAATTTACATATCTAGTTGTGATACACAGTAGAAAGAGTTTAGAGGTCAGGAAAGCAAAGCAAGTTGTGATTGACAACTAATCAAAGGTATGGATTTGAAGCTAATAAAAATACAAAAGACTTAAATTAATCTGAGAACCAATCACAGTTTTTGGAAGTGAAATATTGACTTCCTTCAAGCTTTTGAAAAAGTGCTCTGCAAGCTGTTCATAACATTTCAACTATTTCTGCTCATCTCACTAGGACGGAAAAATTTCATAGGAATCATAAGACAATTCACTTGCACAAATTTCCTTAGCCAAGCCAAGACAAACCAGTCAGTGCAGTAACTGAAAATAGTATCTGTTTCCCCCTAAAATATCTATTATTACTTTGTCTATGTATCGGTTTATGCAATAGTTTTCTTAGTAATTTTGAGCTATCATGTTTCTTTTGTACATATTCTCTTTCCCTACACAGTAAACATAACTTCTGGCTAACTACTCGACTATTCCTTTTATGATGTGCAAGTTAACCATCAGACCATCCATTAGAATTCCTTAATTTGCCAGAAAGACCTATAGTGAATACCTTACACTTCTCTACAGGTATGATGATCACTGATTTTATAGCGTTTCAGGTATCTGAACCTTTGGTAATGTCGTAAAATATCCAGTTCTGGAATTAAACACAACTGCCTTTTCTGTGGCCTTAAAAAACACAAACTGCTTCTGAATTCACAGAGTAATATTGCTCCTTTCAATTGTCAGAACACTTTAAACACATTTCATGCTTCATGTCACCCATTACTACATAGCAACCATCCCTGTCCTGATAAATAGTAGTTTTAACATTTCACAGAAACATTTAACCACATGGCAATAAGTGGGGGGGGGGGTGGTGGTGGGGTGGAGATGATTCACATCACCTGAATTTATCCATCTAAAAATTAAGTGATTAATGTAAAGGAAATCACATAAAACAATTTTGTTGCAAATAGAAAAGTGTAAGCACCTTTAGAGGGCCATTCATTCCATCCTAAAGCAGTGTTTAAGATGATTGGATGACTTTTCCAGGTAGATGTTTTTGTCTTGCCATTAATTTAGAGGGTGGTACGATGACTACTGTACACTAGAAGTTTACTTGAATTGCCTAAATATGGGTAAATAAGTCTTACTCGACATGTCACTAGAGAGTGAGGAAAAATTAAATATAAACAAATCACTTAAATTTGGTCACCATTCTTGTGCACTTCATTATTATTATTATAGTTATTATTATTATTCTTCACACATTCTCATTCACTTTATGCAGTTGGATTACTTTTTTTTTTTTCCTGTTTTGTTAGAGCTTTGATTTTTAGCTGAGGAGTGATTATTTACTGAGGAGAGTGCCACTCAAACAACATTCCTCTAACAGGATTTCTAAGTGTGCATGAAAATATTTGCTTTCTTTCTGGTGTAATATATAAAAAAAAAAATTCAGTCAAACAGATGAAGGGCAAAACTAAGAAGCAGAGGACTCTACTCTGCTGTGGGAAGGAGTAGCTCTGCTTTTATGAGCTACAGTGGGCAAACAAGCCAATGCAAATCCTCCCAACTGTGTCTATAATGTGAAAAAGCTAATGCAATCCCTGGCTGCCTAAACAGATGAGTAGGAATAGGGACTGGTTTAACACTTACATATGACAAAGATAAAACAGATTTAGAATTTCTTCTATTTTTTTAATACTCTTAATGCTCATCTTTCAAAAACAATGATAGATAGTCTGAGAAGATACAGAAAAGAACTACAAAAATTATTTAGGAGCCATGGAAAATGCCTTATAGTGAGACACTTAAACGGCTTTACCTATATACCTTATCAAGAAGAAGATTGAGAGGTGATTTGATTAGAGTGTCTAAGTACCTTCACAGGGAGAAAACACTAACTACTAAAAAGCTCTTTAATCTAGCAGAGCAAGGCATAACAAGAGACGATGTCTGAAGCTGAAGCCAGACAAATTAGAAATAAAGCACAATATTTTTTAACAGCGTGGGTGATTAACCACTGGAACAAACTGCTAAGGGAAAAAGTGGATTCTTTTTTGTCTTGATGCCTTTAAATCAAGCTTGGATGCCTCTCTGGAAGATCGAGCATCTCTTGAAGTAGATAAGTTTTGAGTAAGTGTTGAAAGAAAAGGGAAATGTTTGCATAAGGACTATAAGATCTTTTAGTGAACATGTTGTGGAGATGTTCTATTGGAGAAAAGGACTTGTGGTATTCAGGAAGTCAATTTTAATGATCCTATTGTTCCTATTGCTGTTAAAATCTGTGAATCATGCAAATTGTAAGCAAAGCCTGGCCTCAGCCACAACTTTATTGAATACAATATATGTCCATCTGGGAACCTAAGTCCACCAAAGTAGAAATAACTGGTCTATCAAGAGTCTTCATTCTTTAAGTAATAGAAAATGGGAAATATAATTTTCTACCTCTGAACATTTTCTGCATTTCACACAATATCCTGTTCTGCACTGGGACAAACTGTAGAACATATTCACCGCATTGTGACTTGCTGGCATTTTGGGGAATTGTGCTTTATGAACTGATTTTTTCCTTGTGTGGGTCTTCTGCAGCCTGACCTATAGTGAAATTATAATCACCATAATGCAGCAGTGCAATGATAGAAATCAGTGCCTGAGAGTCATCAGGAATTTGCTTTTGAAATGACATTTTAAGTGTCCTGAACTGTGTTTTTGCCTCATGTTGTGGTTTTATATATTTGCATTTATGCTGAATGCTTAGACACGAAGAAGCAATATAATTTGTCTGTATGACAGTAAAATGGGGTTTGGGTGGGAGAAAAAGCATTTTGTGGCTATTGCAGAGAGATGGGGAAAGGAGTGACCCAAAAGGAAAAAAAACAAAGTCTCAGAAGGGCAAGGTTCTCATAAAAAATATATGTTATTTGCATTTGAATGTGCTCCAGTCCTGTGTCCAGCCGGGCAGAGCACATTCAGCTGCACATTGCGCTATTGTGCAGTGGAGTGGTGTTCATTTGGATTATGTCCCTGTACGCTGCTGTAACTGCTTCTGCCTGTCTGGGTATTTGATACGCTGTGGATACACGAAAGCATAGATTTCAAATACAAACACATGTGCTTGTGAATGATTAGATGAATAATACTTTTATTGCTATCTGTTACAAAGAATTTTCTTTCTTGTCCCCTCAAGATATAACTATGAATTAAAGAAAGCTGGCAATCACAAGCTGTGCTGCTGCTGCACAAGAGAACAAGGGACAGCGACTGTTTGCAGAGCATTCTTTTCTTCCATCTTTCTTTTCTTCATTCCTTTTCTCCTGCCTTTCTTTTGGCATAAGAGGAGTTTAGAGGCCAGTATTTTCTCCTCTGCACTCTACTGGCTGTTCCAGCCTGGAGCTAGCTTGTTATAACTCACTTAGTCAGTTGGGTGCTGTCAGTCACTACTTCAGAATCAATGGTTGCAGATGTGAGCTTGGATGCAATGCTATTTCCCTCCGCAGAAGCAAGCAGTTAATAGATTTTATTTTAATTTTTCTAACTGCTTTGTCTTACAAATAATGGAAAGAAAGTTAGGGGAGTGGCAGTTGATTTGCAGATGAACACATGCTCGCCACAATGAAGTGAAATCTATTGATGTGGCAATTCCATGTCCAAGTGCAACATTAATAATAGTACAAATCATATATTCATCCTATAGGGAATCTGTTTGCATGAACATGAAATGTCAGTACATCCAGATTTTGCTAAAGGAAAGAAATATTCAGTAGGTCTGTCATCAGGGGAGTGAAATTTTCTTATTGGGAAAAAAAAAAAAAAAAAAAAAGAACATAGGTATGTTTGGAAAGTCAGAGCATTTTTTATTGTTATTGTGTCGTGTTTATTATCACTATTATTATTTCCCCCAGAGAGAATAAAAATTTCTGATCCTTCCCCTTGCTTTAGAGAGATGGTCATGATGTAAAGTTGTCCTCAGATTTATATGACTTTGCACACCTTTGTTATTATATGGAATTGCTCTCATGCAGCATTCTCCCAGATGCTGCTGGCTTTCAGGGAGAAACAGGAGGCAGACTGTGGGTAGTTACTTGTTCCAAAGCCAGTGCTGACTTTTCCTGATGTTGTCAGATCAGGTTACCATTGCAGCTTTGAGGTCTTAATTGCATTTCAGACAGACTCAGCTCCAGTTTTAACCCTAGTCCTTAGAAAATACCAGTATTTGAGAGTGGCAGATTTTAAGCCCAGTGATGGAAATATAGTGAAGGAGGACTGTAAGAAATACATACACAAAATTGCTCTCAATAATTAGGACAACTCTGTATGAAAGGAGAAAAAGGCGGATATCAAATGTCACAGGCCATCCATGAGCATATCCCAAACCCCTGCAGTTTGCACACCTGAATTTACTTCCCAGAAGACCCAACAAGGAAATCTATGGCAAAAGACTTCAGGTCTTTCCCTTCATCTTGGGCAAGATGTGGTGTAACTAGGAAACACTGCCCCTAATTCCACCAGTTAGGCTGCCTTTCACTTTCCTTACTCCTGGTGACTTTATCTCAGTTCCTGGGGGCAAAAATAATGTATCTCTGTTATCTACTAATAAGCAATTATTTCCCCAGCTTTTCACAGAAAATGATAAACCAAATTGTAAATGCAACAGATATGAGAAAGTGGAAGAAAAGGCCTTCTTGTACTTTCAAATGAGGCTAATGTAATAACAGGATGGTATTGGAGTTCGTATTTCTAGTGGACCATGTTGCTAAGTGAAGATACAAATCCTCCCTATCTGAAAGAAACTGCAGAATTAGTACCAGGTGATGACAGTTCACATTAGGTCTTCTAATATGATTGTTCTCAGAAGGGGCAGAAAATCAATGCTCTGAAAGTTTTCATAGGACTTTTTGGGTTTCACTGAAAACTAAAAATAAAGCAGCAATATTTTAATTATTTTAAATATGAATTATCTTATGTCTTTTGTTGAAATTGTTCTTTAACCATATCGATACATACATAGAAAAATCTTGACTGGGAGAAGAGAACAGTTTTCTATCTGCCAGAATGACTTTCACTTTGGCTATCATGTGAACTGGGTCTTTTCTCTGATTTCATGCCTGAAAGACCCTCATTTTGTACAAAGAAGGAGCATAATCATGAAGCTGTAGGGCAGAAAATTTTCCTTCAAACAATATTTCTTAATTTAAGAGTGCTTTATCAACACAGCAGGAAATAATAAAAGCGCCCTTATCCTAGGT
>JAWWEW010000088.1:66595748-66611358 GCA_035583185.1 Anabacerthia variegaticeps | reverse complement strand
GCTCAGAGCTAATGCTCCTCTTTGCTTTCTTGGGGATTCATTAGTCACTAAATAATTTCACAAATTAGTGAAAGGGTCCACTTTTTATCTTGGCAGTCAAAAAATATATTAGACCAAAGAGAATGGCGTTTCTAGTTGTCTGGCTCTTCTCCATTATAATAGGCAAAAGTCCCAGCTTTGTGTGAAATGACATACTAAAAAGGAGTGTGTTAGCTTAGCACAATAAACCAAAGGATAATGAAGAAATATATCTATATATGTGTTTATATACATGCTCACTGCAGGTGGATTGACATAGATGACTTTTAAAGGTCCCTTCCAACTCAAATTATTCTACAATTCTATGATATACATTACAATATCACACATTTGGAGAAGAAACTATGTAATTAGGTAGTGTGTCAACTCTGCAGTTGTTGACATAACATCCAAACTGGTCTGAAATGCAGATCTTTATAGACTCATTTGTAAAACATGATCCTCCTGCCACCAGCTGTTTATCAATAGCATTGTATTGGAGGTCCGGGAGCTGAGCAGACAGATGTGGGAAAGATCTTATTTCTTTAACATTGACACAGGTCATGATTAGAAGAGAGAGCTGGATAAATGCCATGCCATTGGGTGGAGCAACTACTTTGGGGAAATGTTGAACTGTGTGGTCTGTAAGGCTAGAGGTGGAAATTCACCACGTTTCTTTTATCTCTGGTCTGTCTGCTTGGGATCCTGAAATGCTGAGGAGAAAGCACAAGTCACAGAACCAGAGTTTTGAAAAACAGATTATTTTGACTACAGGGAAATTTTTCATCTTTTTCTTCTTCTCCCATCCTTCATTGTCAATGAGAATTATAAACTAATAACATTTAATCTCATTTTCTGGCAGTGTAAGGGTGTGGCACAGCATGCTTAATCAATATTGTGTTTTATGCAAAATGCAAAGTCTCATGCATTGAGATTATTGGATTAGGACAACATAATCCAATAAACCATGTTGTTTTGTTATGGCACAACCTGGCTAATGCTTAAGCAGTAAAATGGGCTATTTTGGCTAAAATTTTGGAAAGCTAGCAAAAACAATGAGATAATATCTAGAAGATTTCAGAATTGCTATCTTCTCCTTTTTAATGTCATATTTAAATCAAGTTGCCACTTCCCTCTGAAATCACAAGGCTCAATTCTTTTCCTTTTATAAGAGACACTGGGAGAGAAAACGAACAAGGTAGAAATGTGCCTGTGAGTGTAAGCATATACAAGTTCATGTGTGTGGGAGACTGAGGGAAAGAGAGGGAGCAATAGAAGGAAAGAAGAAGAGAGATTTAATGAAAAATTTGGATTACGACAATGTTTCTCAATAATAACTCCAGCCCTAAAAACAAATTGCATTTTTTTTGCAATACTGAAATGCTTATTATTAGTTCTGACACTTTAAAATATGCCCGCATGGCTGTGCCACATTCAAGCTGCCAGCTTTGAAACAACTTCAAAGCCAAAGCAGGGGTATAAAATTTAAAGAGAGCAGTCTACTTTCTGAGCACAGGCTCAGTAAAGCATGTAGACAAAATCCTGGAAATGAAAATGGGCTAGAGCTTATATAAATATACTCTATCCCTCACCATCCCTTTCCTCTTATACATATTCTTTGCTGTAAATATTATCTGGAATTTCTTGCTCTGCGGTCCTGGCAAAATCCACTTGGCTGGGATGGAAGAACATATACTGAACACTGTTTGCACATAGGACAAACCGACAATGCATGAGATTTGGGGACTGAGAATTTTGAATATTTCTCCCTCCTTATTTCTCTGGGGTATATTCTTAATTCCCACACTCTCAACAGATCTAGAACCAAAACAAAGAGAGAATATTCCATATAAAATCATGAAATTAATATATTTTCAATTGTGAGAGGTTGCAATATTTATTTATCTCATCACCTATCAACATGACATGAGGTAGGTAAATTTGTTTTTCTTTCACAAATGGAAAAGCAAGAAGATAAGACAAAATAATGTCCCATCTTGCAAAGGGACTTAATAAAGTTTGCCTGGCACCATGAACATCATTTATAGTGTTGAGCTTGATTTTGTTGATTTTCTGAGGGACAAGAAACCTTTCCTACAGTTAGATTAGGTGATAAAATGCAGTCTTAACATACAAGTCACTGAATTTTTGTTGGCAATGTCCCAGACTGTGCTGCGATTATAAGGAAAATGCCCTGCATTTCTCCCTAAGATGATGAACTTAATTTTTAATTGTCAATATATAGCTAGGAACTGATAGCTGGATGGTCTGTTCATATATTTCATCTTTTTTACTGCAAATATTTTGTCCCAGTTGATGAATGCTAATTAGGAGATTAAAATGACCAGTCACACAATATATACTCATTTAAAAAACTCATTGAGCAAGTATTCTGAACGTAGGGATGTATTAAAGAGAAACATTTGTTACATATTCTTAGAAAATTGTATAGATATAGTCAATCACTAAATATTTGTAATTAAAAAAGGAAATTCTGTTTGCTAATGAGGTTATTAAATGAGAATAGTTATCCTTGTTTAATAACTTCAAATTTGGATTTTCAAAGTAGATATTAGTGATGCGTACTGATTCATAACAAGAAAAAAATTAGATTTTCTAAATTATATGGTAAATTTTACAAATTGTTATGGTCTGCACAGTCTTTTTATATGCAATCCAATTAATATAACTCAAAAATCACAATGTTCTTTTCATATACAGTGTTTGTTTTTCACCATGCATATGAATAAATTGAAGAGGGGATGATTTAACACCCCTGTAATTTATAGGATTGAAAAGAGTAAGTATCTGATGTGCACATACCACACCAGTGCTTAACACTGAAAGTGAAAAGGGGTTGTTTCTTTGATATTTTTCTTTTCCTGCCTTCCACCCACTCTCCTACCCCCCCCTCCCCTCCAGAGTAATCAGTAGTATTAAATTAGGAGACTAAATAGAACAGATCAGATTTTGCTTCTTAATTTCTATTTTGGGGAAACTATTACTCTATTCCTGCATAAAGATTATTAGGACAGGTTTAGTGTTGGTATTCATCTAATCTAATTCTATATATATAAAAATTTCATACCTAAGTCATAGTCAATTGTTTAAAACGCTGCCTGTAATCAGTCAAGAGAAAGGCATGACTAACAGCAATACATCTATTGTAGGCCTCTCTCTTATGATGGGATGAATGATATCCAGATGTTGTCCATTTTCCTGTATTAAGAAAAATATGATGTCCATCTCCAATCCAGACTCGGAAGGTTAGGTTGAAGCAGATGAATCACATCATTAACTACTTTCTGAAAGGAGCTGAGAACTTTTAATTGTAAATGCAGTTTTTGTGAAAATATTCAACAAGTTCATTTAATCTGCATTCATTTAGAAGCTTGTATTATTTTTTTTCCCCCCAGCATAGAGCCCTCTTAGACAATGGATCTAAAGTTGTCCAGTGGGAGAAATAAGAGTTTTTTTCATTCCAAAATGTTCCTTTTAGCACCCCAAGTACTTCCTCAACTCACAATCATGCACAGAGTGAAATGCTGAATTTGGATACTCTGCTGATCATGTTTTTCCTAACAACTCTCTTTTCTCATATATCTACATCTCTGTGAGAACCAATGTCTTCTTTAGGCTCACTTCCATTCTGTTTACATCTGCTTGTTCAAGATTACAGCTTCACATACAGAGTGACTTTTTAGGATGTCATCATGGCTAGGCTTTGTGAACAAAGATTTGCAAGAGCTCTACCCACGCTTGCTACAATCGTGCTGATGGCTAAAAAGGCCAATGTGAGATAGGCAAGTCCCATTGCAAAAGGCATAGCAGAAAGTCTCCATGGGAATTTTAGGATGTGATGGTTTTGAGTTTAGCGAGTTCTGTTATGAATGAAATTCCTGATCATGGGTTGTGCAAAGCAAGCACATAGAGCTGCAAAATATGCCACTGTGTGTTGCAGCTACAGTGTCATCTTTTTTTTGTTTAGTCCATACTTGGAGCATTCGGATGCTTCTCAACAGGTAGTGTTACACGATTTCAAGTAGGTACTCCAACTCTAAGGGGAGTGGTAAGGGCTGCAAATAGAAACAAATATTGAAATTATTTTTGATACTTTACAATCTTTTCACATGCAGGAAATGAAGAAAAAACAATTGGAAACTGTCTCAAAAACATGAGAAACAGGAGAGGAAACCTTACTCTATGCAATGATTTATCATTTACATCTGCATTTATATCTTTTGCTAAGAGTGCACAAAATACTTCAAATAATTGAGTTACTCTTATCTTTGAGTCACATCTGTCCAATTAGTGCGTCTGACTAGAGGTAAATTAGCTGATAAAGAGAAGGTGGGGTGGCTTGCTGAAAGGCTGAATATGGGACTGCTGAGAAGGCCAAAATCGAAATCTTGAGTGTCCTAATAAATCTGCTGAAATGTACAGTTTTTCATTAAATATTCTTGTATGTTTCTGCCCCTTTTGGTAGTGAGAGACAAGAACCCCCAAAACAGTAAAGTTTGTGGGTTTTTTTGGTTGGTTGTTTTTGGGCATTTTTTCTGTGGTTTTTTTTTTTTTTTTAAATCACAGCAATACTATGGAGGTGAATTAGGCCACAAGACCAATAACATGCAGACACCTAGTAGAAAGTATCCCTGGCCCTGCAGCGGGGTTAGAACTGAATAATCTTTAAAGTCCTTTCCAATTCTAAGCATTCTATGGTTATTCTATGATTTAGAACAGATCTAGCCCTTCTGAATACCCTTTTCCCCTTGTACAGCAACAAGGCTGTCTTGTCAAGCTGGATTGCAAAGCACCCACAAAATCAAATTTGGAAGACCTTCCACACTCATTTGTTATGCTTTCATCTGGTTGCTTATCTGTGTAAAAGAAACACACTGTACTTACCCAGGTCCAGTGCTGCAGAAATTCAGGCCAGAAACAAGCAGCAGAAGAGTGATTAACCACTGGGGCAACTTAGGATTTCAGCAGATTCACTAATGTTAGAAATGTTTAAATCAAAATATTCTAAGAGATATATTCTAGTTCAAACAGAATTAATTCAGGGAAGTCCTATGACTTCTGTTATGAGAGAGGTCAGATGAAATGTTCACAATGGTCCCTTCTGGCTTCATAATCTATAAAACCACGAAGCTATATGAACCTCTTTCAAGAAATAAAGATGATGGTAACTGTCTATAAATACTTGATAACATGAAATTGCTGGAGGAACTATTTAAGGTGGTTAATGATGGTATTATAGGGAATAATGTCCTCAAACTGAAAAGACCAAGGTAGAATATTTAAGAAAGACAGTATTTTCTAGAAGTGAGGTCAATTGCACAGTGGAGTAATTTGTAAAATCGAGTTCTATAAAAAGAGCTGTACAAAGAGAGAGTGAATAAAGCAAGTGATTAGTGTATGAAACAAGTGTGTTTTAAAGCTGGGTAATTCAAAACTAAGTTGTTCAAGAAGCTCCATCTCTCTGTTTTATGTAATGATTTTACAAAAGAGGTGTGCTATCTTTTTTTTTTTTTAAGGATTGATTAGAAAATGGTTTACCGGCTAATGCTTTCTCATCTGAACAGGAAACTTCGTGCACTAATTTTTCTATCTGACATACAACAGATCCTAGGAGGGAAATGTCTAGTCTGTAAAAAAACAAAACAAAACCAAAAAAACCCTAGCTTTCCTCTTGTGACTTTGTTAGTTTGTTCCTCAAAGGGGAAAATATTTCCCTTTGAAACAGACACTTAACAACAGCCCATCATACATCCTTCCACCTTAGTGCAAACTGCCTCCAAAAGCCAAAGCTGTGAATATAGAAAGGGCTGACATTATTTGCAACTGTGGTCATGTTTCCTGCGGTTCCCCTCAGCTTTTTTTGCATACTGAGGTGGTTTGTCAGAGCTTTGCACACATTCCGTGTCTAACGGAGCCTCATTACTGGCCTGTGCAGAGACAAGCGAGGTGGAGAAGGATGACAAGGTTTGCATTAATTGCACAGCTATCTGTTGTTCCAGGGGCCATTCAAGCATATAATAACTTAAGTAGAGTTTCAGTGAGTTGGAAGTTGTTGCTTTTTGGAATGTTTTGGCAAGCTGATTTCTTATTATAGCACAGTTGGTATTTCTTTTTAAAGTCTTGACAGAAAGCTGTAGGTGGTCACATAGCTTTTGTCCTGATAGCAATACATTTTCAACATTCCATTAGTCAGGCAAGAAGTTGACTGGTGCAACTGGATTTTATTATATTGAAGCTCTTGATAGAGGTCATCTCAGACAGTGTGGTTCAGATGTGAACCTACCTCCAAATTCCCATTAAACATGAGACTAGCTAGTACTTGCTTTGGCCTATTAATTAAGGATGCTGGTAGTTGGAAGGTTCATCTCGGTATTCTCATTCAGATTTTTCTAAGTCTGGAGTATCTCATGATCTTGACCAACAAAATTTACCATGCCCTCAAACTAATCTTAAGTAAATTTGGTGGAATTAGGCTGAAATCTGCATTGTCTTTATTGTTACTGATTGTCTGTAAAGGAAATTTTTCCCAGGTTACCCAAAGATTTGAATTTGTGTGTGTGTGTTAGATACTATTTTAAAAACATCTTTGATTTTAAATCAAGTCTGCTGTTTGTGCAGCTTCAGAAATCATAGAAATTGACAGAATAAAGCAGAGAAATTTAGCCAAGGAAATGCAATGCATGGTGAATTTTATGTTAAGTTTAGATTAAATTATGTTGGAGGAAAATCTGGGAAGATAATGCTTCTTAAAAGTTTTGAAATGGTGGAGACTGGCTTCTTATACAACATCACTAGAAAGAAAATTCTCATTGCTTTGGCACTTATCAGATGGAGTCACAACTCTACATAGTTTTTCTGTCTATTTCAATCTTGAAGTGAATCTGTGTTTGAACTTTAGTTGAACTTGCTATCAGTAAGGATTTTAGCAATTGTTTTTGTTGGTTGGGCTACCTGGAGAAACTCAAATATATGAAAATACTAACATGGAAAAATTGCTTTATCAGGAGTGGAAGATATTTGGCTTTAAATACTTTCAAAAAAATTAGTTCACTTCAAAGTCTGTGTAAAGGCATGCACTTTTCGAGATCTTGAGCCCAAGGACTAAGCTATAGTATGTCAGTCTCTTTTAGCACCAAGTAAAAGGTGACACCTATTTTGGATGTCCTGAAGTTTCCTTATATTAGTCATGCTCCTCTTCTAGTGGACCCTACCACTATGCCTCAAGTTAGAGTAACCTTTAGGTCACTCAGATTTTTGGAGGTGACCAGCCCATATAGAGCTACAATACAATCACTATTAACCTATGTGGAAAGCTAGCATTTGAGATTGGGGCACATCTGCTTTTAAAACTGGATTTTGCATGTTTTAGTCCAGTTTAGTCTTTGCCATTTGCAATACACAGTCAAACATATGAAGGAAGACATCACTGCCATGTTTGAATCACTCGCAGTATGAAATGGATCTTTCAACAAATGGTTTTTGATGGCAGTTAAAATGCACAAAATTATACTTCTAAGATTTGAAACCAGTTGATTATAATTTACATCTTATTAGTAAGGGGAAAAAAAAAAGTATCCATTACCAAATGTAAAATTAAATTATCATTAAGATAATTACCTAGTTTGTTGTTCTCATGGAGTTTATTCTTTCAATTGTGTCTGTGCAAATTAGCAAAGACCTTAATTTGTGCAGAAATCAATAAATTATTTTGTTGTTGTTTTGATCATTGTTGTGATAATACATGAACATATAAAAGTTGTTTGGGTGTAAAAGACTGTAGTCAGAGGTTTTGCCAGAAAAACATAGCACCTGAGCTCAGATGGATCAAAGATCCAAATTGCTGTTTTAGCAAACATTCATGGCCAAAATTTGCTAGATATTTTCATTAGTTTAGGGTCTGGCAGGTCTTATCCTGAAGCTTTTTGAAAAAAAATCAGAATATATATACCTTGTTTATGAATCATAAGTGTACTGACAAAGTAACATTTGTGGATGGAAGTCTAAATGTTATACTATCTAATGTACAAATATAGTGGTATGTAGTGATCTTTTCTGAATCTGAGAAGTGCTTTGGCTCCAAAAATTCAACTGTTTTGTCAAGGCAAGTAGCTAAAATCCAAAAAGGGTCTTTCATTTTCATGTGTTGTATCACAGTGCCTAACTTTAAGGTGTCCTGATGCTAGAATTCATAAGGCTGTTCGTGGTTTGACAAAGTTGATATTTATCTCACATTTGTTTAGCTAAATACTCCCTACATTTTTATCTGAGGTTTCTCTAGTCAAAAAAAAAAAAAAAAAAGGACAAAAAGAAGTAAAAGCAAAGGACCTAGTATACGAACTCTCATATATTTTTAATGACTGCATTATGATGAGAGGAATCACCCTTAAAATGGACTATTTTCCTCCTGGGATTACAGAGGATTATTAGAAAGGTAAGCTTTGATGAACACATCTGCATAGTAGACATCTGCATCTGAGCAAAGAAAGTACATTCTTAGAGTCTATACATAATGCATAGAAACACTCACATCAGTTCCTGTGCTGCTCCCCTGGCAGGATAAAAACTATAGAGAAAAGCAACGAAAAGAGTCAGAACACCTTGAGTTTGCTTTTAGAGAAGGATGGGAATTAACTTTACCTACCTGATTACAAGAGGGAAGATAAGTTTACTAATTGCTGAGACATGGTAGTTAAAGTGTCTTTCCCTTTCCTTTATTTCTATTATTAAGCATTAATAACTACTTGAATTTTTCCCTGTTTTCAGGTAAATTCCTCTTTTAGACTGAGTGGCTTCTTCCTCTCCCTGAATAGCTACTGTGTGAAAATATCTAAGAACTATATCCTAATGATTTCATTAAACCCCTCAGCCCTCTCTGGAGTCCTCCAGGGTTATTTTCTTTGTACACAATGACTGCCATTACACTCTCTCCTTATTCTTAAGGGGTGAATAAGGTAAAGAGAAGAAGCCAAACAAACAAACAAATAAATAAATAATACTGTGACACACATACCCCAAAGCTGGATCATACAAGCTACAATAACTCATAAACAGGGGAGGAAAGGGATAAAAAACGAGCAACAAAACACAATTCCCCAAACAGTTGGCACATAAAACAGCCCAGAGGCAATCTCTCTTGTAGCACACCAGACAAACACATAGGTATTTATGTGCAAAACAATTCAGTTTACTTTCCCTAATCCTCCTGATTCCTCCCTCCCCTGACAAAAAAACCTGTGGTGTTTATCACAGGAAAGCTGGTACTTTGCCTTGTCACTCACATAGCCCTTGGATATGTATGGCCTTAAAAGAGCCCAGGTATGCTTCCTTTTGATATTTTGTTGGGATGGGGCAATAAGGGAGCTAAGGAGATAGGCAAGGACAAAATGACAGAACAAAGTAAGAGTTGAATTCACTGACCTAGACATAGTTCTATTGTCTCATACTAATATAAATAAAATAGGTCAAAGGGTCAGATTCTACAAATAATTACTCATCTTCATCTATTATAAAGAAAATAATTAGATAGATTATTTAGCTGGACAGATTAGCTAAGGTATATACAACCTTTAGTGCTGTATACAAAACTGATAAATGCAACCCACTGTTGTTTGTGCTGATATGAAGGGCAAAACCCAGTGTACTGGGTTGCATGGCAAGGTTTGTGTAGTAAGAGGTTACAGGTGTGACTTGTTTGAGAAGCTGATGGAGGTTTCCCAATACCTGATGGAGCCAATTCCAGCTGGCTCAAAGACAGACCCATCACTGGCCAAGTCCAAACCCATCAGCATCAACTGGCAACAACTCTGGGATAACAGATATAAGAAAGGGGGAAAACAGCATCTGGAGAGAAGAGTAAGATTACACAAGTGCAACAGCCCTGCAGACACCCATGTAAGTGCAGAAGGTGGGGCAGGAGGTGCTCCAGGCACCGGAGCTGAGGTTCCCCTGCAGCCCGTGGGGCAGCCCATTGTGGGGCAGATGTGCCCCTATAGCCCATGGAGGTCCACGGGGGAGCAGAGATCCACCTGCAGCTCCTGGAGGAGCCCACAATGAAGCAGGGAGATGCCCAAAGGAAGCTGTGACCCCTGTGGGAAGTCCCTGGAGCAGGGACCTGGAAGGCCCTGTGGCCCCATGAGTCCACATGGAGCAGGGCAAGAATGGGAGTAGTCATCCCTCTGCAGATGAAGGAGTAGCAGAGACAACATTAAGAACTGACCACAACCCATATTTCCTTTCCTCCTCTGCTGCTGTGAAGGGAGGGAGGTAAAGGAAATCAGAAGTGAAAGGTGGGAACAGGGAAGGCCAGAAGGGAATACAAAATGTTTATTCTGGCCATTCCAGATCAATATAACAAAGCTGCAACAGTGCCTAGGAAGTGATTTTCAAAAGGAAAAAGAAAGACTAGTCTGAAAACCAGTCCTGTAAAGGTTACATAGCCCTCAAGGATATTGCATTCTATGGAAAATTGAGTCTTACCCACTTACTGACTGAAATAGATTTTCTCTGAAGGCTACTGTAATAGGAAATAGTGAAATCTAGGAAAATTCACACTGGTATCATGATTTTGAAATGCAAACATCTTATGTCATTTATTAGGCATTAATAAACACATATGAAAGCCTCTGAAACACAGAATCAATGACTTTGGAAGGAAACTCTTGAGATTATATAGTCCAGCTTGCCTACTCAGATAAGGTCATCTAGAACAGCTTTCTCTTAAAGACAGGAATTTTCCTTTGAAGGCAAGTCTTAATATCAGGAAACAGCCTGAGAACACTAAACAACTCCTGACGTCACACTTTAAAGAGTTCCTCAGCAAATTCCTGCTTAAATTCAGTAGGAATGATGCTGCCCAGAAGAGCTGACAGTGATCATTTTAACCACACAATGGTAAAAGACAGCACAGAATTATTAGGCTCCCAGTCATAGAACAGAAATTTGGAAAGGCGGCAGGGACCATCAGAGCAAACACTGAAAATAAAAAGTTTGAAATCCAGCTTTTTGTATCCATCTTTCCACCGTGACTCTCCATTCAGCTACTAATTTTCCCTGCTGCAGTTGTGGTAAAGGAAACTGCAATTATTGGGACACTGTTGTAAAATTACTGAGACCATGTTCTTTATTACATGATTAGAATTATTCGTCCAGCTTCACAATTAATTACTCCACATGGTTAGATGAAATTATTTAATACTACTGCAGTGCATCAAGGACTAACAGGGTTTTAGCTGTGCTAGACACGATACACCAATATGCAAAATGAAAGTCCTTGCATCAGAGTGTTAATAGCCTAAATAGCCAAGAAAGGTAGAGGACTGATGGGTAGCTAAAGGCATGGGAAGATGAGATTACATGCCCAAGGCCATATAGCAGATCAGAAGTACAATTGGGAGTAGAAATCAGGTTTCAGGACTCCATACTCAATGCCACCATGTTTATGTCAAACAGGCTCTAGAATGGAACTCTCAGTGAGCTCAAATTCTCATGAACTCTTTTAAGTCTGTCTAATGCACACTTTCCTCATTAAAAGGAAAAAATTACTAAATTGAACAAAAATGGAATTACTTTACAGATTATCTGTTGGAAAAAGAAACACTGCCATCAAAACTTTGAAACAAAGTAAAGATGAAAATAAATCGTTACAAGTGAAGCACTTGAAGATGTATGTTTGCAGCAAGATGACAAATATGACTAAGTTTGGAATATTTTTCCCTTAGAGGAGGAAATTCTACTCAAAAGTAACCATGTTTGGTTTTGGTTTGTTTGTGTGTGTTTGTGTGGTTTTGGTTTTTAAAGAACGTTTTTCACAATATATGGTCTTGGACTTTTGCAGAATCACTTTTTTAGTGACATATTATGTAATTACAAATGTAATTTGTCTTTGACTTAAATCTCAACAAAATAAGTAGCTAGGTGAGTACTGAGGTGTTGGTGAAGATATCAAAGAACCTTTTCAACCAGCTAATGCAAGTCACACAGCTTTATTTAACTCTGGATTTTTACTAGTTCTGCCTTGAATGCTCTAATGCTGTGAAGATGAAATAAAGATAAGCTTAAAAAAACCCCAACCAACTCACTAAACTAACCCCAAACAAACAAAAAAATCAACCAAATAACCCCAACTATCACTTCCAACATCTGTGAAATGCCTGCTAATATACAAGGTGCATAAAACTGAGAAAAGTATTTGCTATGCTCCTACACATGAATAACACACCAAATTCTACAAATGTGGGAGATTTCTTGATGAAGGAATCCAAAAGTTAAAGAAAAGTATTTGGATTTTATCTACAATGTCCCTGCTTGGGGTTATTTTCGTTGGACAATGCTTCACCCAAGGCCACTGAAAAATTATAACTCTTACAGTAACTGATACATGAATGTCTTGGTCTAGGCTATAACAGGTAATTAACCCTGCTTTTACATCTAGTAAGTTAATCAACTGAAGACTTTTTTGCTTTTTTTGCTCATGCCTATGAGGAAGAACTGGGAAAAGAAGAACAGAGGATATTTTTTGAATCCATTATGTTTGAATAATCCAATTTCTTGTTTACTATTGTGTACACTAATTTAAAAAGTATTTCAAAATATATGATGATCTTAATATCTCTTCTAAATATGTAGTCTAATAGTGATGGCCCATTTTTGCAAAGTGCTATGTTTTACATAATATACTGGGTAATGTGTACAGAAACATAATTATGAGACTTTATAATATTACAAAATAAAATCTCTATTAAAAATGTCAGTGGAGGAAATACAATCTGGAGATTAAAATTAAGTTGATGAAGAGGTAAATTCAACAGAATTGTAGTAAATAGTATGTGTGTGACTGTAAGCAAGTTACCAAATATTTCAGCATCCTAGTTCATAGTCTATAAGCAATCAGTTAATACTTCACTGTTTAGCCTTACCTATCCTTTCTTCTCCCCTGAACAGGATAGGGAATTCTTATTGCAACCTGTAAAAATACTGCCAGCAAGAGTAAAATATTTACATGTAAAGGAAATATACCTGAAGCTCAGTAGATACAGATATCTGAATAGGAAACATGCTTTCTTGAGACAGCTAAACTTCCAGCTACAGTGTATCTGTGGGGAAGTTAATTACCTCTTACTGTTTAGAAATAATATAAACTTACAGTGTAAGTTCAGCCTTTAAAAGTTAAATCTAATCAATTCTTGGGAAGAAATGTTATGGGTATCCAGCATGAGAACTATACTGCCTGCTTGTCAATAAACATACCATGAATTTTTATACCTGAGATAGTTTTCTTGTCTCCTTTACAGCATGAGAGAACTGTTACCCCTGGAGAAATATTTCCTGAGTATCATGCTTTGACAGATGCACAAACACGTTAAATGAATTGTTCTCTGGTGATATCACAATGGTGACTACAGAGACATCTATATGTGATATTTTAAAGAGCTAGTATGGAAACAGATGAAGCACACTCTCTAAGAGCTTACTCTTTTGCCTTAACTGAAAAGAGAAACTTAATGTCATTCAAATTAATGTGTTGAAATGTGGCATACAATTTATATCCACTCAGGACACCTTAGTAGTTCACCTGGGCTTCTGTTCTCTCTCTGAGAGCATGAGTATCTTGGTGTCAGGAAAGGATGTGTCTCCACTTTAGACCCCCAAGATGGTGGATGCTGGTACTCTGCAGTCCAGAATGTGGCAAGAGAACTGTTAAGCTTTCACTCCTGTCAACATTTCTAAATGATATTCTGCCTTTGTTCTAATTTGCTAACCATGATTATCATCTGTTCACTGGATAGCTACTGTTAGTCCTCTTCTGTGAAGTTTTGTTTTTTCTGTTTGTTGTATAGGTGAGGGTAAGCAGCGTGTAAGAGTATCTGGTTCATTAAGTTACTTTGTTCAAGACTACTCAGTATAAAAGAAATAAGAACTAACAAGGAAAATGATAAACTCAGGGACTCACTAAGCTAAAAAAAAGGTGATAACAGTCATGATAATGAAGACCTGAGCCCTTCAGCCCCTGGGTCACTAATGAAGCTACTCAGGCATAGCCTTGAGAGAGGGTCAAGCTAAAAGGCAAGACTCCCAAGAATATTAGGAGATATCATAAAGGGATTATGAAACTGTGGAAAACTTGTCATGGGATGATATGTGTAAGTGTTAAAGATCAGGAAAAGGAGAGGTGAGGAGGGATGGCAGAAGAAAAACTGCAGAAAAATGGAGAAGAGGGCAGACAAAAGAGGCAGCTACATGCCAGCAAGGAGCCAGGCTGTGTGATTGTCTGATGGAACCCTGTGCATGATCACAGCAGTCTGCCTTACCTTCTTATTAAATACTTTTCTTGACTATTTACTCTGGTGTAGTTTTTTTGCATTTTTTTTTTCCTGACGTTTTTGTTGTTTGTTTGTTTCATAATATACATATAAATGATGCAAGATCTAAGTGCCAGAGACAGACAAGGAGTCTGGGACTCACAGAGTCCATAGGTCTAAGTATCAAGCTAAGGACACCAGTGCTTTAGAGAGGTTTGGTTAACTCCGAAAGGGACCCCTGATCACAGGGTTCATAGCTCTATATGTCAATAACTGCTTATGTGTAGTATGTATGGGTGTCAAAGCATATGTGTATCTGTGAGAGGCCTAAAGCCAGCAGCTAGAAGCACATGGGTTTATTTATGTTTTTCCCATTTAATCATGCCTGCACTTGTGTGTGTGTGTATAACTCTCTAGTTAAATTCCCGATGAACAATCTAGAGGGTAGGAGGACATCTGTCCGTGCAAAGATTCACAGTCTGGGCCAGTGAGGAATCAGGTGTCTGGGGTATGGTCATGAATATTAGGTACAATGAGAGCTTCTGCTGACATTCAAGGCATCCCTGATTGTGGGAATGCTTGTGAGATGCTTGGGTGATTGCATGCATTTGTTCATTAACTGACTTCAGGCTGGACTAGACAATGACTAGGAGAAAACCTGCACACTGGATGGACCTATACATGAAACAGACCTCAAGGCCATGCTGATATTGGAAGAACTGTGAACATGAGTATTGACGAAACTAGAGACTGAAGGTGTTTGGGAACTTCAATCCAGATGCTGTGTCTGTGGGATATACCCTCAGACTTGCTGCTGATCAAAGCCACAAAGGGAAACATCTGCAGCTGCATCTATTGGGTGGGGAGTGACAGATTTCCACATTCTGAATGTCCAGTGGATGCAGATGCAACACCCAGGAATCATTTGAAATGTAGGGTTTTTTCACATCCTTAAGCATGGATGCAATATCAAATTTTCCCCAAAACTTCACTACATTTCAGAGACCAAAAACTTGAGACTAAACATCATAATATTAAATTTTCAGATGTTTCTTTTTTTATCATGTAATTCCGTATTAATCTGTATGTCTTCACATGTGTTTTATAAATCATAGCCCCCTTCACCCCTTCCAAGTTCATTGATAAAGCAAAAAGACTCCAATAAATATATATTAAAATAAAGTTTTAAAATTACATTTTTTCCTATCTTTCTGTAACCTAAGAAGCAGAAATTTACAGCAAAATATCAAAATGCCAAGAAGGCAGGAAATACC
>JAWWEW010000088.1:66540840-66558807 GCA_035583185.1 Anabacerthia variegaticeps | reverse complement strand
CTGCCTGCCTGCAGTTCTTGTCTAGCTAATAAAGTCACTCACTGACATAACAATATAGAGTGCAGGAGCAGGTGACACACTCCACTGTGTGGTTATGAGATCTTTTATAGCACACCTTTCCCTTCAGCACATAGCAGAGGGTATATAAATACACTCCATATGCTTTATGCTGCTATATTGAGCAACTTTTTGAACGTATGCTTTGGCAGCTCAGCATATCCCTTAGAATGTGACATCCACAACAGATCAGCAGCTTCTGTGCATTCATGAAAACACCAGAGCAGTCTAGCACCAGTAGCTGTTCAATATACCTAATTGGTTTTTGGAGAGCACTAATAGACCCACTTAGAATTAAGAATTGATGGGTTGTTTGTTTGTTTGTTTAAATATTTTCTTTTATCGTCAAAGGTTTATTTTAGTGGTATTCCAAATGTATAACGTTAAAAACAAAATTATGTGCAATCAGCATTTGAAGCCACCTGTTTTGTCAGGGGGGACTGTGACTGTTATATGAAAACAGTGAGAGCACAAGAAGCAGCTCCTAATCACACTCTCTTCCTCTGTCTGTCACCAGTTACTATGTTATTTAAGTTGGTACCCACAGAAGGTGCTTAGTTCTGCTGTAGACCACATTTTCCATCTGATCAGGAAGGATTATAAACCAGGGAACAAGGTTGTGAAGGACGATATATATTTATTAATAAACGAATGTTGCATATACTGTGTTCTCAAAAACTTTGACCTTTAAAAAAATTTAGTTATTAAAAAAATCAGATTAAGTTTGTAAAGATGGGGAATGTTTACTGTTCTTGATTAAATAATTTTTGAGTTCTAAGCAATAGTACAGAAGTTTTGTATCTTCATCTAAGTAAGGTGGTTGAGAGGCTGTGACGGGAAAACTGAATCTGTATTTGATGTTGATCATCATAAGAGAACAGTGAAAAATAGGAAAATGTTATTCAATATCTTTTGAAATGAGTTGAGGTCTAGATTAAAAACACTAAATTTTATGAGATTGACTGTATTTCATAAGAAGATAGGAGAATGTTTCTACTTAAACATCAAAATAGCATAAGGTAGGAACAACACTTGATGTCAAAACACTGTGATCTTGCAGAGAAAAATAGAACTAAAATGCATACTAAACATACTGTATTAATATTAATAAAAATTTGAGAAAAATTAATTTGGCTTTGTTTTTACTCTTGTTTGTTTTGTTTGAGGCTGGTTTGTTTTTTGAGTTCTGTGGTTTTGTTTTTTGATTGTTTTATTTATTCATTGTTGTTTTCTAAGAACAAGTTTACCAGGAAAACAGGGCTACAATAATATTGGTGAATTCTCTATTTTATGAAATTTCTATCTCATTGTCAGATTCCTTCCTAACAAAATATTTTACAAAGTGCAAATGATTGGAATCAACATGCCATAATTACTTTTGCAAAATTTAGTATATCAGCTTGGCAATATCAACTTCGACCAATAATAGTTCTTCCTGATCTGGAATACTATGAAATTTTAAAATGTTTGCCAAAAGGAGATCATTACTGTAAGAACAAATTAAATTGAAAATTTCAATTAAAATAATTTCAATTTTTAATTCAAGGGGTTTTTTTAGATAATTCAATTTATTCATTTCAGCATGAAGGTGGTCTCTTCCAGTACCATAAATTTCAGTGTGAGCACAGAATGGGGAAAATTTTTTGAGATTTCTTGAGATGTCTAACTGAAATTTGATACATTATCCATTCCTAAAACAGTAAGTTGCAGATAAAAAAGGAAGCATCTTTCAAAGAATCTCAGATTATGCTAATTTTAGATGCACAGAGCTTTACTTAATATTTTTAATCAATTTAGGAAAAACACTCAAACAAAACCAAACCAAACCAAACCAAACCAACAAAACCAGAAAAAAATAAAAAATGTGACATGCTCAAAACATTTAAATAGTTTTGAAATGTAAACATAATATATATTTTATAGTCTGTTTAGGGGGAAAACTACTATAACTCTATTTTGTGAACCTTTCCCCCCCCACCGCAGTCCATTTTAAAGCTCTCTTGATGGACACATCCTTTTAGGACTCACACCATGTCTGGCTGCAGTTGTCGCTTTACATTGAATTGTAAGTTGAAAAGAAAGTCCTAGCCAAATGCAGCACTTTAACAAGACGACACATGAGACAATGAAACCTGAAATGACATGGTTTTCTTTTTTTCTCTATTTTTGTCTTCTTGACATGCAGTATTTTCCTGAAAAAAAAAGTAAGAAAAAGAAGAAATTAAAAGTATGGCCTACCATCACTCTCCACTGACAATGACAACACCCAGGCACCTGTCTTAGGCTATGCCCTCAATTTCTAAATGCCAAAATTGAGGTGGAGTAAAGTTAGGCCAAAATAACAGAGAAGTAATATAGTGGTGAGAAGTTTTTTTACTGAAAGGATTTTCATGGTTTTGCTTTTATTCTTCAGAGAAAGGGGACATAAAAATAGACAAGTAGATAAAATAGTTTACCTGGAAAGGATTGTGTTTTTTGTTGATTTTCTTCTTAGCTATAACCTGTCTTAGCTATAGCTTGGTCTTGACTTTATGCATTCAGCCTCTGAAACCAGTCATACTAAAGTGCCAACACGCTTTCCTACATGTCTACACATTCGTAGCTCTTTTGACACAAACTTTAATTTCCTTCATGTAGCAAAACTTGAATAAATAGAAACAGTGCAAGCACAGAGCTGGTGGGTTGTGACATGGTGATGTAGATCCTTCACCTAATTTACTTTTATAGCATTTATTCGGTTTTGAAACAAGTCTGCAAGTGGCTTAAGAACCCTGAGAAATTATTTTAAAATGAAAACTAACAAGGGACCTTTTCACACAGGTCATATGGCGTCTGGTGACCCATGCTAATTCAAGTAAACAACCCAGAATAACTGGGCTAAGCAGTAAAAATAGTAGGTTATTATTTCCATACTTTGTCAAAGAAACTGAAAATTCTTCACTTCTATGGTTTCTTTGAGTCCCAGGGGCTTTCAGTATAGCTCACCACAAAATTCAGCAACTCATGGCACAAAACCAGGTCTTAAGATAGGACCTCACAAATCCAGGTTGCAGGTGGTGACCTCATCTCTTACTCTTCCCTACTCACCAATCCTCAGTATTCCAAATCCTCAGTAGCTCAACAGTCAACACCTAAGGCGTCATTACCCAGTAAATTTTTATTTAGTGTTTCTCAAGAGGAAAAAGGAAGGATGGGAAAGTCCACTAAGGTGTCTTCAAAAACAACCTGGCAAAAAAGCACTGGGAACCCCTGATGCTTCACGAGAAACAGTTTGTTTCAGGATAAATATAAAGTGCTGTTTCCAGTGCCCACGGAGCAGCGTAGCATATATGCAAATGAGTGTCTGGGAAAGCGCACAGCTCCCAAGCTTGTGCATGTTCTCTCTTTGTCTGCAGCATTTCATTTGTGAAACATGTTTTCCCCAGGGTAGGAAGTACGACAAGATTCAATTCAGATTTTTCCTAAATTAAATTAAATGCAATGGCCATAGAGCCCCAGGGGAGTGTGAGGTGGGGGTGAGCACACTTCAGATCCCGATAGAATGACAACTTATTTTGAAAGAAACTAACTTTTGAGCAAATTTGAACTGCATATGACAGGAGCATAGGGTGGTGGAATTAATTAACGTGAGCATTTAATGAGCTATATTATTACAGCCTTACTCTGAAAAACTAAGGCTTTCCAAAGCTTTTAGGAGCAGTTTGAAGTGTAGACATGGTTACTAGAAATTTGAATTTATATTTCTTTGGCATTTTTCTAAAGTTTATTCATTTAAACTTTTGTTCATACCCTGGAGATAGTTACAGTGACTCCACTTGGTTCTTAGAGTCACAGCTTTTAAGATATGTTGCTATCCTGTAGGTTCTTATAGCTAGGTATACAGACAGGAACAAATTACTCAAACCTGTTAAGTAATAGTTTTTGCACCACATCCCTCATTTGTGAAAACCTCTAAGGGACAAGTTGATAGAAATTACCTCAAGATATTTGAAATAAGGATTACAGGTCTTTTCAGTTTATTACCTTTTGTGCTATGTTATACTGAGAAACAAAAAAAGTTTTCCAAATACTTCATGTGATTAATAAACAAGTCACCCAAATATATGGGAAACCAGGAGTTTGAAAACAACAGTGACCCAAGACAAAAAAAAAAAATAAATAAAAATTCGTATGGTGGTAAGAGATCCAGGAAACATTAAGCAGCCAAATCACTCTGTATTAAATCCAGATTGTAATTTCACAAATTATGTTATGTATCATTTTGTAAATCATCCAGTCCTACACCAAAAACCCTCTTTTCCCTTTAAAAATATTTAATAACATTAACTGATCCAAAATGGAGGTCCATTAAGGAAATATATAATTACCCAATAGCAAATTCTTAAGAAAGGAGTGGGGCATGCTTCTAGATTTTTCCTTTATTCTAAAGATTTCATCACCTGGAATGTGTGGTTCATATCCTCTTTCTCTGTATGATCCAAGAAAGTTTTGTTCTAATGCAACTATTACCAATCCTGATGATCTGTTGTGGTTATAGTAATCAAATTCAAATTAAAAATAAATATCTTAAAAAATTGTGGGTAAACAATGCAATAACTCACATGAAGCCCGTAAGAAATATATGTAGAAGTAGAAGCATTTGTAGAAGTCTCCTCTGTACATCTCACTGTGTGATCACACTCGCAATAATCTCTGCTTTATAAATATTTAGAGGAAGGAGTCACAACAGAGTTCTCAAAATTATATATAAAAAATTCTGTAAATATTAGAACAGAAAGAACTTAAAGAGGAAAAACAAGAGTGTCAAAACCTCACAAACAAATAATTCATATTTTTTTTTTCAAATGCCAGCACTTTATTTTTTTTTTTTCCCAAGCAGTGCTGCTTTGAGGATTATAACAGTTTTGAAAATATATCTCTTGCTATGGAGTGAAGGGCTTAAATTTAGAGAAGATTCCAGAATTAGAGTTGTACACATAAATAATCCCTGACAACAGATAGCATCTCCCCAGGGAGAATATGAATACAAAAACATTTGAAATAGTTTGATGGTATAATTTGAAATTCAGTGTTCCAGAGATGTACCTTTTTAGGGTTCTTTTATGATTTTAAATGATCAAAAGCAAGTCCATATATAGATTTAATAAAAATCCTCATTATTTAATACTCCAAAGTGGTACAATAAGTTAAATTATCTTGTCAGCATATATTTAAAATATATGAACTAAACAAAAGATATGATAAAACAAAAAGATATATGTGTCCTCTTTTCAAGAAAGATGTGATTAACAGAGAAAAAACTGTCTGATATATTGTTGAGAACATTAAACCAATTTGAACAAATTTTATGAATATATGGATCATATATTCTCTTCCATAAATGCATTTTAGATAATAATATCCTTCAGCAATGACAAAATGATTTCAGCTGAACTTCAGTATATTTTTCTTTATTTGTTTTATCACCATAAAACAATAAAAAAAAAAATTGGGGGGAAAAAGAGAGAGAGAGAAAGAGACTAGACGTATAGCAGCATGGTTTGGTTTGGTTTTGGTTTTTTTGGTTTGTTTTGTTTTTAAAACAAAACTAATTCTACTCATTGTGCAAGAAGAGAGGAATGTTCTATGTGGCTCTCTTATAGGGTCTTAAAAGCTGGCCTGTGCCAGTACTTGAAATAAAGATGAGTGAAGCCCCAGCTGGCACATTGTGCAAAACAATGCCAAGGTCTAATATAGCCCTAGAACATCCTGTGAGAGAGAAATGTAATTTGTTTAATATATGTGTGTGGCCAAGGTTTTTAATCAAATATTACATAATCCCCCTGTAGTATTATCTTCTCAATAGTCAATGGGTTTGCCCATTGTCAATACGTGGATGTATTATGAATCATGTTTTAAAATAACAGCAAAATTGAAACATTAATGAGCATGGCTTAGTAGATATCACATTAGATATACTCCATCCTCCTCCAAGATTTTGTCCAGCAGGTGCAGATAGACTAGTTGTGGGAGGAATATATCAAAGGAAATAGAAGTGGTTTCTGACATCAGTACATTTTTTAGCTAGATCATTTTACGTTGATTTACCATGAAATGGGGCAGGAAAGAGCAAAGGGTGGGAAGGAAACAAATTTCTTAAGCTGTTCTACTCAAATCCACAAATATGCAGTGCAGCATACTGGCATCCTTACATGGAAAACAGAATCAGAAACTAGGAAGAAATAGAATAGAAATGGTGAATTTTGCAACACTACCTCACTCCAGCACTAGTTTGGTGGCATTTTTCTGATCATGAGACAGAAAAAATATTGGTGAGAGTTTAACTCTAACCTACATGTTATCCAGATACTTGAAGTAACTCACAGCTCAGGCTTTGACTGTAATGCCCTTGAAAACATCACAGCTTTGAGTCATTGAAATACCCCTACATGGTCCAAAAAAAAAAAAAAAAGGAAGAAAAGAGTGAAATTACTCTGACTCTGGATGGAGAAAAGGAAAGGCAAAAGAGGTACAGAACTGTGTTTACAATACAGTATTTTTCACTATCCTTCTGTCAAATACAACTACACCAAGGCAGACCTCATTTGTCCCTCTCTGTTTGAAATGTGCTTTGAAGTTGAAACATACTTCATACTTGCTAAGTATTATTATTAAAATTAATTAATAGGATGACTGTTCTCTGCAGCTGCCTGCTAGTTTAGATTGAGTTATGCTGCAGGATATTGTTTGTGTTGTGCTGAAGAAGGCTGTGGTAATACTCTATGACTGCCTCTCCCCTGGGAAGTCTCCCAAAAGCAAAATGTGCATCTGATGAGAATCCTAGTGAGCAACAATTTAAATACATAAATAAAATTAATAGGAATAAGCAATATGTGTGGGAGGTAATTTGAGGTCTTCATAAACATCAGTCTTCAGTTTGGATAAAAATTTTCAGTGGTCTTAATTTCAGAGATAATGAGAGGTACAAGTTTTACTCCAATTTGGAAAAGAGGAAGTCTTAACAGAACTTTTATGCCTGCTCTGAGACTGATTTCAAACTCAGATTATTCACATTTGCCATCCAGGCTCTCTTCTGATTTATTTTGACTATTGACTGAAAATGTAGCCAATTAGCTTTTTCAAAGCATCTAACAGAGATATCTGGTTCAGGAAATCCATTGACCCAGACTTCCATTGCAGTCAGTGAAGAGGAAGGCTAGTGGAGAAGATATAAAAGTTCATCTCATTTAGGACGATGCTTAAATGGACTGTGCCTTCTTCTGTTGAAGGTTCATTATCCTGCCAAAGCTTACTGTAAATGCCTCAGCTAAAGGATGTCCCTGGATGAATAGAGTTTGTCTCTTCACAGAAGCAAACCAGATCTAAAGGAAACCTAGCTGATGCAAACTGTCCACTGTCCTGCTACTAATATTCCTAGTAACCATTTTTTTGTTGGTTTGTTTTTTTTTATTTTTTTTTTATTTTTTATTTACTTTTTATTTTTACCCTTTCTTTGAGTGTGAACTCCTGGAATACTTTATTTGTTGTTCCTACTTTCTTGTGCTAAGTCCCCTGTGCAAACAGCTTCACTAGCTTGCAGCTGTCTCATTTTACATAGTAGACTCAAAACACAGCTCTCACCAGTCCATGTTATGCTAACTTATGATTGAAACATTCGAACCTGAACCCCTGGAATTTTCCATCTGCTTTTCATCTGCTGAGCTGACGCTAGAAGGGCAACTGCTGTGAGAAACCCCGCAGGGCAGGTTTTACCAGTGGGTGTAATTGCGAAACAGTAGCTAACACTCTCAGATACAGGGCAAGGGGATGGTTAATAAAAGAAAATATAGATCAAAAAGATATAAACACACAGCACAGCATGATCCAAATCAGTGTGGTGTTAGGTTGTGGTTTTGTGTTGTTTAGGGTCTTGGGGTTTTTTTTATACTTACAGGCTCACACCTTCTCAAGACACACTAGTGTGTCTTGTTGGAGAAAGTAAAAAATCTGAGATTCATGGAACACGACCAGCATTTAAATGGAGCAATAGGTCTTATTGAGATTCTGGACAGGGAGGAGGGAAAACCAAGATCCACTTCCCAACCAACAGTGTCACCTGATTCTTGAGTAAATCAAGTGAAAAAAAATAGCTGATGATTTTAAGTGTTTGACACAACGTGCCTTTAAAATCTCAAGTATACAAATCTAAGCCTGCCGTCTGCTGAGCAACTGCTAAGACCTTGTTTAAACCTTGCAAAATTAGTCCAGTGAAAGCAGGTAAGCTATCTGCAGTAAAAGGTGAAGCATTATATATGAACTGCTGTATTGAGGGACAAGCAGGCTTAATACCTTGAGCTCCATGGCACACTTTTTCTCTGTAAAATGGCTAGAAAAAAGGTCTGCAACAAGCATGGACCATGAGGCTGTTCTGCCTGTAAGAAATATTAACAAAGGCAGTCATCAGATTCTGTCTTAAATGATCTTTATTGTCTCTCCTTGTTGTGTTTTGATTTGGTTTGGTTTGGTTTGTTTCTTGATGGAAAATAAAAATAAGACAGAGGAGGCAAATGAAATGCACACAAAGACACATGCACACACATATACACATATATACACACTGAGAAATTGTTATATAAAATGACCAAGGCAAATCAAGGAAAATAATTACTGCAACTGATGGAGCAGAAACCCCATTATGGCTAGATGCTACTTCACAATGTATAGTCCTGGAGGTTGAGAGCTAAATGCATTTTTCAGCATCTTTAGCACAATTTATTAAATTAAGTTTTAAAATGAATCACATTACTACCTACTCTGTGTTTTCTCTCCTCCTTTCTCTCTGCTTAGGGCTTGTTTCCTAGGTTATATTTTATAGTCAGTGCTGATCTCTGTTGGTTTGCTCCCTTTCATTTTCCGGCCTGATGCTGGAGTGTGAAGCTCTCTTTACATTTATATTGGAGATATTATTTATAAAGATAGCAATCCTTAACAGGGGGTGTGAGGTGGGGACAAAGAGAAAGACTTCTGGAATTATATTTTGGTGCTTTCAGATGAAAGCCTGAGGTGACTCAACACAGAACCAAATCAAAGATTCAAGGTTCAGCAACGTCTCCTGGTAAATGAATGGTACAATTGAAGGAGGGCAGATATCCATAAGTCAAGTATCTTCCTAAAGTGGGAATCAAAGGGGTAAAATTGTAAATGCTCTTAAAGTCTATATACATGTTGCTGGCATTCATCTTTTTGCAGAAGGAGTTTCCAGCACTGGAGTGGCTGAATATATGAGTTATACCTATATACACGCCAATTTCAGAAGCAATCTGAAGCAAATCTGGTACAGCCTTTTGTCAGAGGTAATCCTTTGACCATGCAGCTGGGTAATCCCCAAACCCTTTACATGCAGCTAGTGAGTCTGTAGAGAAATTATGCTGCATGTATGTTTCAAATAGAGAAAAACTGTTCAAAATCATTCAAAAATGCATATGGCATGCATTTTAGGATAATTTTTACTTGAGTTTCATCTTTCTTCCTTTGAACTTATTGTAAGCTAAAAACTAATTTTAATTCCCATGAGATCTTAGTCTCATGTCTCCCGAATCTTAACTCAAATAATTCTCTTTTTCATTCCTACTCATTTATACTGGCTCTGCATTTGCAAAGATGGTTTCACTTTCACTGTCAGTCTCTAATTCTCATGGAAATAAGAAAAAAACAGTAACTCCTTTTTAGGTGAAGAAAGAAATGGGCAGAAGTGAAGTGAAAAATATCAAAAAAGTGGCAGTTGTGAAATTGTATATGGAAGCCATAATATGCATCACAGAGACAACTGTTAGAGGTGGATAGGACCACAAGAGTAGAAGACATGCCCTATTGCTTATCTTTTCTGGCAATTGTGCAGTATGTATAATACTGCATAATGAGTCACAATTTCAAAAAAAAAAAAATCAAAAAAAAAACAAACAATGTCAGCTTTGGTTTTCTGAGAATGAACTTCAAGAAAGGAGATGGGAAAAAGACAAAGCCAGAAATATCCAATAATAGTTCTTTCCTCTGTTTATGGAGTACAAAAAAATGAATTCAGGATGTAGTTACTGGTGTGCATTTTAACAGAATGTCTATTAATGTATGGACAGTATGAGTATCTCCAGGTATAATCTGTATGAAGAGTAATTTAATTAATAACACTTAAACTATAAGCGTTCATTTATAGTAAGGCCCTCTAGGGCTTATTTCTTCACATAACTGTGAGAATGCAAAGCAGACTTAAAAGTTTGTGTAAATTACTGTTATAAGTAAGGTAAACAAAGAAGTTTCACAGGTGCAAGATAATACGTTTGTTCATGCATGTGTGGAGGGATGAAGTGTATGAGGGGTGTTCATATCAAATCTAGCTCTTTGAAGAACAACTTTATAAGTATCTTTTCTCTTGATTTTAGTTTTTCCCCTTTGTGTAAAAAGGAACATGACAAGATTACCTTTTGCAGTAATTAGTAATGATCTAGTTATACAGATGACTTTCTAAATTATGAATTCAATCATCATCCCGCAGATAAATGTTGAGTCATAAAGGCACATGTTGATTTAATATCTGAGAATGAGACTTTTGAGTCAAAGGACTGAATCATATTAGAAGTGCTGGGCTAGAAATGGTTAGGCTTTGAAACTTAATACTACAGCAAATAAATCTGACAATATGTTTTAAAATAGAGAAGACTTAAAAAAAAAAAAAAAGGGTCATGAAAGTATCACCTGAGTGTTTTTCAACCAAACTGCTGCATATTTCAAAGGTGTATTATCAAGGTAGTTTTCTGTCTGAGGGTCAAATGAATAACTTCATCAGTGTAATAAAGCATGTTTTACACCAGGTGAACATATGTGCTTTCAATAGAAATCAATAAACAGCAATATAGTAAGCACTGAATTTTGCTCAGATTGTGTCAGATTCAGAAGTATGAATTACAAGAAGACATTTATAAAATACTGGGTATATATATATATATATATATATATATATATAATACTATCAAACATATTTTTTAAGTAAATATTATAAAACAAATACAAGAGTTAGGAGTTGTTTGTTTTGTTTGGTTTTTTTTTCCCAAAGTGAAATGTACAAACTTCCTCTAGAAATGTGGTTTCTCACATTTAGGGCCAAATTTCAGAACAGGATGACAATATATTTTGCATTTGAAATTTCCTTCATGCAAAGTTTTGAAAGGAAACACGACCATAAGGATAACACCCAAGCCACATAATTGGAAGTAGAGCATATAAATCTAATCATTCTGAAGCTGTTAAAGAATACTATCCCATACAAATCCAGATATAAATAACTGTGCCATATGTAATCCTTTTTTCTTATCTTCCTCTTTAAGTGAGATGCCAGCTAGCTCCCAAACAGCAAATCCATACTGTCTGTTTTCTTAATTGCCTAACCTGCAGGTTTGTTAATCCACAGGTACTTCACTAATCAGCCTTTTAGTTCCTTGGGTGCTCAGATGCAGATGCTTAAACATCCTCAAAAATGCATATCCTGAGTAATGGGTGGTTTTCCTCTACACAAAACCTCACTGCAATGCAGCCCAAATTTGTAGGCACCAGCCACTAATGAATTCCTCAGCAAGGGTGAAAATATGACCTTTGTCCTAATGGTGTTTTGCCCTATCTTCTGAATCTGGCACTCGTATTGAATTATCCAGACACTGATCTGCTCAGCGTGAAAGCAATTGAATTACCATCACCCATATAATAATGGAGAATGGTGACTGGAGATTGTGGCAGAGCTTCAAAGAAACAGCTCTGATGATAAAAGTTAATACTTCATGAGCACTGAAAGAGTCACGCTGTGAAGGAAAACCATCTCTTACATAGTCAGTATAACCAGGGAGAAGCTACAATAAGGAGACCAAAAGCCTAGGATTGTTTATAAAGGCATTTTCTTCTCACCACTTGATATTTGTGAAACTTTCAGTACCTTGGATTAATGAGACACAAGGGTTTCCATAAGTCAGTTTCTAAGTTAATCATATAAATTAGTTGGGTCAGGTTCCACTGTGATACAACATGAGCTAAACGGTGTCTGCTTTGTCTTTCTTTTTCCTCCCTCTAAAGAAGAGCTCTGATCATGAAACTTCCAATTTCATAGTGGGAATAGGTTAGAAAGTTACTGAAATCTATACATGTGAAATTTTTCTGATTTTACTAAGTAACACACTGTCTACCCAGCCATTGGGAAGATATCGTTAGCTGCTAAGGGATGTATTTCAACAATGCAAATCTGGGAAGTTGGTTGATGTAATGTCTGGGGTGGTTTGGTTTTTTTGCTTGTTTGGTTGGTTGGTTTTGTTTTTGTTTTTGTTTTGTTTTGTTTTTTAACAGATACTGTGGAAATATTCTGAAGGACTTTTTCTACAATGGTAGCAACTCTGAAGATTGAAGAGTTGCAGTGGTTCTAGGCTAAATTTCCAAGGAATTAAACCTTTAAATCTTTCAGTGTACCTCCTGTAATCTCCAGGATACACTACATTGCATCATTTTATAATCTGTTGTGTTAAAAATGCACATGCAGCCCTGTGTTGTCACAGTCATGTTTTTTAGGAAGCTTCTTACTTAAAAGTCTTGATACCTGAATAACCACTTTTGAATGAAAAAGGTGATCACATTTTCTTTTAAAACACAACAGATTTCTTTTTACAATTTTCTCATCAATTTACCTTCATTTTCATGTTTTTATTCATAGTGAAAGGCACTGGTCATAGCTCCCTTTAAAATATAAATAAAAGGTAATAGTTGGTAGGGACTGAAAAAGAAATCAAAAATGTCTGATTCCAACTAGACTGGATACTGTGGCATTTATTGTCTGTTCAATGTGGAGAAATATCTGATTGTCTTAGTTTTATTCAGAGCTTTGGATTACCTTGATTCAACATAATAAGTAAAACCACACATTTGCTTTTCAAGGAACATTAGAAATTGTTCTAGAAAGGCCTTATTAGTTCTGCTTTTCCAGTTCTCAACAGTGTGACATTATGAACAATGATAGGCTTTACAGACTTAGTAAAATGTGTTATTGTCCTTGCTGACAAGCCCTGGCAAGCTGCTGTGTGTGTTTTCACAGAGCACAATGTCAAAACTTTCTTATACAATGCTCTAGGACCTGTACAGAATGAGCTACAGCAGGCAGAGATTAGTGAATTCCCACCGTAGCTGTTTACAGATTTGCAACTTGTGTATTCACTTGTGGGGCGTCACGGTTGTATATTGAGCATCCATAAATCACAGAGCTCTCCGGCCTTGCTATGAAAATATGACAATTCTGCTTGGCACCTGCTCCACCCTCTATTTTTGTCACTTGTCAGAATGACAGCAGGCTATAAATGTCTCCATGTACTAAAGTCCCAGCTCTGATTCAATGGAATTAAATGACCTTGGCCAAGAGGATATTTCTGTTGTGGAGTGCTTATCCCATTCTTCATGTAAGAGAAGCAGGGCTCTAAACTTGAGTGACAAAAGCCAAATCTTCTTGAAGGAGAAAAGAAAAAAAACAAAACAAAACAAAAAAAAAAACAACAAACCAAAACAAACAAAACAACCAAACAAAAAAAAAATAAAAGAAACCCCCAAAAAATGAAAAACACTGACTTTATTTTAATATTTCTTTCTCAATATGCTGAAGTTTTACTAGGTAATTGCCCGACACAAATATTTATGAATGTCAGACCATGGAGTTATATAGCATTTGCTCAGAGAATAACATCATTTAATGAATTCTACCATGCACATGGGACTCAGGTCTTTAATGAATAGGTCACTGTGATTTCTGGAGATGGCTGTCACTTTGAGATATGAGAATCATTTCTCTTTAGTGAAGAGGAGCTTGGATATGTGCATATTTAGGGGTTCTATTTCACACAACTTTAGACCTCTCAAAAATGATGCAGAGCTGGGGCTAAGATTTAGGAGATTTCAGGTGTTGTATCACTGAGATTCTGAAGGATCAGGAGAGTAAACACACACACACAACCTTAAAAACAAACAAACAAACAAACAAAACCCCCAAACCAACAACAAACAAAAAATAAAAAAAACAAACCCAACAAACCAACAAAACAAAAAAAAACCAGAAAACCACACCCAATTCTCCTGCAAATAAGTTATTTCTCTGTTAGTACTGAAGTTCTGAAGACTAAAATATATAGTAGTGTTTTTAGCTCACTTTTCCTTCATGGCACACTTTTGTTTATTCATTTCAGGGGTTTCACCCTCACTTAAAATTTCTTGTATAGATACAGCAGTTTTGCCACGTAATATAATTATTTTAAAGCAGTAACATCTTTTACATTATACCTTCAGATTATTCTTTATAATCTGGTATGACATAACGGAAATGAACACCATTACCACAGGTGGAAGAACTTGACCTTGGTTTTCTAACAACAGTCTCATGCTTAGATGGGTACCCACACATAGCCAAGAAAAACTAACCTTCAGAAAAAAAAAATAAAAAAAATCAATATTATATTAAAATCAGCCTTGCTTGCCTCAGCACAGAGAAAAAAACAAGGTTCTGATACACATGAATACTGGTACAGTTCTTTTAACTCAGCAATGGGACAGTGAGGAGACAGAGCCTTGTTATCCATGACTTTCCTCTTGTAAAGGAGACAAAGGACTTCAATCCCCAAGTTAACAGTCCAAGTTTTTTTTGTTTGGTTTTTGTTTGTTTGTTTGTTTGTTTAATGCAATTTTTACCAAAATAAAAATTAAACAAAGGTAGAGTAATAAATAAAAATATTTATCAAATTTAATTCAATAAACTTTTTGAATTACTGAAAGTCAGTAGGTAGTACTTTCACTGAGCAGAGGAACACATGTATTTACTGCAAAATGAAAAAGAGGTTTTTTGTGTACAATGGAGATGAAAATGGCATTATAATCTACAGAATAGACTCTTTTAAAAGAAAAAAAAAGGATAAGTTTTACAACATATGGAACATCACAGGATGTAGAAATGAAATAAGAAATATCAAGGATTTTGAAGTCAGCATGAAAGAAAATTCTGGCTTTTCCCTCCCCCACTTATTATTTTTAATTAAGATGTCTTTGTTCCTGCTGAATTAAAGATACTACAAGATAACTGCAATACAGCCAAAACACAAAACCATTATCCAAAATTGAAATACTTCATGTTTGGATGAACTTCTTGCAGAGCGAGTTTGAAACAAGAGGTGATTTCAAATTCCAGTACTTTATTCTAGAAACATCACCTCAATCCCTCAGTAGAAAGATGCTTGGAAAAACTCAGGTCTTCTCCAGCCTAAATAATTCTATGATTCTGTGACTCTTACCATATTTTATTCATTTTGAGGCTTTTATTTTTACACTCTGCACACTTGCACCTATTTTAAGGTGATTGACCTGAGACTGAAAGTTCTATTGCCTGACCCTGTTCTACAGTATTAAAATTGCAAATGTTTCTCTATGATGATTTTCTCTTCTACTAAAAAAGCTTATCTAACATAAGCATAACACGTGCAAAACCTGTCTCAAGAACATCTACAATTCTTTTACATTAATTTTACCTTTTTTACCTAGATGTCCAGTTTCCCTTTTGAAACTCTTAGAAAAGTTAATGGGAATTTGTCATCACGGGGTCTGTAGTAATATAAAATATGGCTGAAGCTGGAAGTTAATTAAAGAGAACTTCTTTTCTTATTTAATGAAAACACTTTATAGAATTATATCTTCTTGTGGGTTTTATACTAGTTAAAGTATTTATCTTAAACATATTGGTTATTGTGTAGTTACTTCACTATTTTTTCATTGCTAGTTTATGGGACCATATAATTTTAAGAATCTCCAACTTAGGTACTTCAAATAGGTGCTTAGTCAGATAAATCCTCAAATAATTTGTCCAGATGTAAGCAAACAGAAAAGGAAAACAAAACAAAACAAAAGAAAACAAAACAAAACCCAAAACAAACCAAAAACCAAACTAATCAAAAATACATAAAGTTATTCAAAAAAATAAAACTTTGTAACAGGGTCCAAACAGAATACTTAGACTTGTGTAACAGAGTGCTGTTAATTTAGCAATCAGTTGAAAATGTGTGATTGCAACTAAACAGATAACCCTAACTTGGGTGTGGATTTCCAGTCAGAAAATACCCATGAAAAAGACCAATTACTTTAATCCCAATATGTCTTCTTTGCAGCTAGCACAAAAGTCAGGGACAAGAGCAGATTATTGCTGTAGCCAAACAGAACTGGAACCCGAACAGCCAACTTTGTCCTTAAACAATTTGTTCCTTATTATTCATTAGTCAATTCAATGTAGATCCTGAAATGACAATGATCGTGAAATGGTACTTTCCAGTAATATAAATCCTCTACTGCTCAATATGACCAGTAACACTGCTGAGGACTTGTTCTCCTGGCTGTCAGTGTTCTTTATGGGTTTGACTACAACGAGACCACATCCTTTCATTTCTGCACAAGAATGAGTGGATTGTAGCAAATTCCTTGGGTGACTCAGTGCACTAAATCACTCTTTTTCCCATGAACAATACTATTCAGCTTCTGTCTCCTCTCAGGAAGCAACTCACATTTTGAAGAAGAGCTTTTTATTCAAATAAACACCAAACAATAAACTGGCTTTTCAAAAAGAATGCTCTCTTAAAGTGGCAGTGACATCCTGTGCCTTAATCCACTCCCCTGACTCAAGCAATAAAGTGACAAATGAAATCAGTGACTGTTGAGAAATAACCATGTTCAGTTCAACTGGATATACACACTCTTCCCTTGAACAAATCTATGCTTTAAGAAAGCAGTCTTTAAAGTTACAGTGCCGGACTGTGAGTTGTAAAACAAAACAGCAACAAAAATCACAGGAAAAGAAATATTTTAAAACATATGGATGGAGAATAAATAATGTATAAAGCTGACAGTTGATCAGCTAATATATCAGATTAGTTCAACAGAAGCAGCTGAAGAAGTGTTTCTGAGTGTGTTCTGTACACTTCTGCCCACGACAGTATTTTATGGTAGTGGCTCTAAATGCTGTTGGAAGCCAAATTATTATATCTATTACTGTGGAATACTGAAGAATTTGTTTTTAATAAGCATTATGTCTGGACTTCCCTCTGGTGTGTTCATGTTCACAAAGGCTAATCAATAGTTACTTTACTTACTCTATCGAGTTTCAGCACATTAATTAATGTATCCCTCAGTAACCATGACAGACCTCATCACTAGATCAAAGAGAAGAGTTTGAAATTGGTTTTGTTAACAATGAAGACATTTCTCCCTTCTTATGACCTTATCCAAAGAGAACAGAAGTGCAAAATGTTCCCAGATCAGAACAGTGGCTTTATAAATGCAGACAGCCAAAAGTCTTTTTCTATCTCTCTTAATCTTTGCTTTACATTTCAAATCAATTGATAAAATCATAATCTTTGAAAAAGGTCTAATTGAAAGAGAATAAAGCTTATTCTCTGGATTAAAATTAGTTTTTCTAAATAATTTTTAATTAAAAATTGTGTAGTGTGCAGCTATTACTTTAATACTGAAAATACTATGGAAGAGCACACAGTCAGCAAAAGTTTAATGCTTATGTGGTTTAGTTCAACATGTTGATGATTTCTAATATTTCCATTTCCTGGATTATTGTTTTATGACTTAAAACCACTTTTTCTTGACTGCACATATACAATATGACAGCAGAAGTCACTACTACAGGTTTATGAACTGGGACATGGTTGTAAATCAATACAGAAAATCGTGGCAGTTTGCCACACTAATTTAGATTTCCAAGTGCCAGACAAGAGTTCTTGTTTCTTACAGCAGCTTGCTCCTTGGTTTCCAAAAAGGAAAAGAAAAGAAAAGAAAAGAAAAGAAAAGAAAAGAAAAGAAAAGAAAAGAAAAGAAAAG
>JAWWEW010000088.1:66529935-66540740 GCA_035583185.1 Anabacerthia variegaticeps | reverse complement strand
AGAAAAGAAAAGAAAAGAAAAGAAAAGAAAAGAAAAGAAAAGAAAAGAAAAGAAAAGAAAAGAAAAGAAAAGAAACAAACAACAAAAAACCCCCAACCAACCAAACAGGAAATAAACAGAGGAAACCTGTTATCTCCCATGAATCATATTGCCACTAGACTCTGTGGCATTAGTTGGTGTTGGTGAGATACTTCAGAAACATATTGCCAGAGTCCCGCTGTACTCAGAAGAGGTCCCCAATGGGAACTGGAGAAAGGCTGTTTATTTTATGGTCCTCTCATTTTGCCTGTGTTAACTCATACTTCTTCATCTCTTCATGTGGAAACTGCTAAAACAGGGAGCTGCTGAGAGTTAGGATTGCTGGAAAAAAGCACTAGCTGTAGCGAAATCAGAGTCCTACCATAGTCATGTGCTACCAGACCGTCATCCTGAATGCATCTTATCTGCATCCTGAATGCATCTTATCAGGGACAAATCAAATTATTAAAATGGAAGCTAAAGCAGAGCCCCAGCTTTGTAAATCTCTTATGCTGAAAGACTCCATATGCAAACGTGGAAATTTAGGGTGTTTTGCACATTTAAGGGAACTGGATTTCCACTTACCAGTTTTTGGAGTATTTAGGGTATAAAACTAATTTTCACCTAAGTTACTTCTGTGCATCAAGCAATGTAGAGAAAATCACATAATCACAGAATCTGCAGAATTGGAAGGCACTCACAAAGACCATTGAGTCCAACCCTTACTCCTGCACAGGACCATCCCCAAGAGTCACACCATGTGCCTGAAAGGGTCATCCAAATACATTTTGAGTTCTGTCAGTCTTGGTGCTGTAACCACTGCCCTGGGGAGCCTGTTCAACCCAACCACCCTCTGAGTGAAATATATAACCTAAACATCCCCTGACACAAGTTCAGACCATCCCCTGGGTCCTGTCACTGGACACCAGAGAGAAAAGATCAGTGCCTACTCCTTTCTCTTGCTAGACAAAATAAGACAACGCTAAACATACTAAAATAAATGGTTTCTACATCACTGAAAGCCTCTGTTTTGTTAGATTCTTTTCAGATATCACCACAGTCTTGCAATGCTCTGTTTCTCTTTTTCCTGTGGTGTGCAGTCTCTACTGGGGTGTCTAGTCTACGTACAGTCACTGAAGTGCCATCTTTGCTTCATTACTCAAATATGAGAGAAGTTTGCTGAATTTCTGCTGCTTCTAGCTTTCCTGTTGTGGGTCTTCTGAAAAATCACTATTACTTGTAGTAGCAGAACAGCTTTTAAAAAAAGTATTCAACTCCATTATGATTCCTGAAGGATCGAGTACCAGAACTTCAACTCTTCTGCTTTAGAAATGAGTTTGAAAGATCTTTTTCCACTAGACCACTGCCTGAAACAACAAAGAAACACTAGAAAAAATATTTTCTAAAATAGATTGCAGAAATCATCTGATAAAGAATGTTCTTGTTTCCTTTACAACAGCAAAATTGTATGTAGGAGACAAAGTAAGTATCAAGGTTAAATTTGCTATGTTTTCCTTTGCTTGGCACTGGTGTGGACACATTGTTAGTATTTAATGAAAAACAAGAATACTGCAGCCTATGAGGGGTCCATGTAAGTGAGGGAGCCATTTTTATCTGATCTGGATCCATCCTGGATCAGATCCTTCCCTCATTGGGATTTGGAATTTGCTTTGAGAGAAAAAGACTTCCCTTCTGCCAACACAATAGAATTATTAATTTATAAAATAAAATAATTAAACATAATGCAACTCTATTGCATTTAAAAACCTGAACATATCAACACTCAAAAAAGCCCCAAACAATAGAAGATAAAGCTCTGAATGTCTAATGTGTCATTTAAATGAATGTCATTAACTACAAATTAAACAGCATGCAGTACATCCTGATTTTCCTCGTCTGAATCAGAAGTGAAAAATTAACAATTGCTATTTTGTTCCTCTTTTCCTTTGTATTCCTTAGAGTTTTCCAACTGTTTTTCTCTTTGGCAAGTCATGGTTATTTCCATAACACAAAAGATGTTTAACTGAGGAATAGTCCACAGTTGTGAATGGAACAAACATCTGAATGTCACTCAATAATAAAACAAGATTAACCTGAGGAACTGCATTTATCTGTTTAGCCATGTGACTGAGAATTAGTCTATTCCCAAACGGACTGGATACATGACAGTATTGCCACACTGACTTGAAAGCTTAGACAATGAAAGTTTAAGTACTTTCACTCTCTTAAAAAGTAACTTAAGAACAGAAATGAGGGCAATTTGAACTAATGAACAAAAACACGTGTATTTTCAAGGCCACTTCAATTTTTCTTCTCATAAGGAGGTTTCTTGGCATACAGAAAAGATGAAGAGTCTCTAAAAAACTCTCTTATTGTGGTCACTTTTGGGGCTGAGCTGAAAAAAGATGTTTCTACAAAAAGAAAGCATATTTGACACAAAATTTGTCCAAATCATGATGGCTTTTATCAACAGTATTTGCCACAAATTCAGTTTGCTGTTCCCATATGCAACTCTGCTCCCTCTGCACTTTTGTGATTCAATACCTTCATGAGAATTTTATTTGCTTTTGCTAAATTATTACCAAATAGTTTTCACAAACAAGCCTAAGTACACTCATTTTATATTACTCTGGTCTTTTGCCATAACAATGTACGAATACCTGTAAAGAGTCAAATGAAATATCCATTTAGTGTATCACCTCTGACAGCTATAGCACAGGATGCCCTGGAAAGAATACAGGCTGGTCCTAGGAACATCCCAGATATATTTGAGAAAGAGATAATGATGTATCCTCTCTGCCACCAACTTTTTTTTTTTTTTTTTTTTTTTTCCCCCACAGCAAAATGAACTATAATACCAAGGTCTAAACCTAACCCTTTGTTCAATCCAGGCAGTTCCCAGAAAGAATAATCACAATCTTAAGTATGCAATGCAATGCCATGTGCTGCATATATATCCAGTGAAGACAGCTATAATGAAGTTTTGAATTGTTATTCTAATAAACATACTTCTTTCCATTTGCTCTTTTCCTGCGTCTTTACTAGGAAAAGAAGAAAGAGCCCAATATTCTTCTTAATATCTTTGTTCCTGTTGGAAAAGAAAGAAGTAGGAAGAAAAGAAAAACTGAAAGAAAGGTTGAAAAAAGTGGGACTACACAGTTGCATGGTAGACTGCCTCACCACCATACCACAGATAGTGGAATCACCTGGGTTTTGGGCTGAAGCCTCTACAGTGGGCTGCACAGATTCCATATCAGTCATTATCCCAGCCATGCACTATTATGTTCTGAAGACTTCAAATGAGTTAACTCTGCTCTATGCCTCTATACTTAAAACATCGGAAAATAATTAAATAAATAAATAAGCAAACTAATCAAACCCTCACCTTTTGAAATGTGTTTCTAGAATGTCTGTTTGCTATCCAAGTCATGTCTTATGAATAAGTCATAGGGATACCACAAGATGTTTGCCACCCAGGTTGCGTATTACACAGCTAGATCTTAAATTTCCTTGTCACCTCTGCAATTTTTGCTGTATAAACTTTCTTCTATCTAAGCGCTCAATTCTTTGTGTAAAGGTTTTACAACCAGGTTAATTTATGTGTACTTTAGTGGGATATGTGGTACTACCAGTGAATTATTCAGAAAAAGGCTGTTTAAAAAAAAAAAAAAAAACCCTTCCAAAAATTCTGTCACATCTCCTCTTATTTATGAGAATATTCTCATAACTTTAAAATGGCTCATGTTAGACTGAATAAATTGCCCCCTACTCTAGTGAAAGTTTTATGAAATTTTGGAGATTTTTTCCTCTAGTTATTTTAACGTGTCTCCAGTATGTGTTTAAGGGAATTATATTCTAGCAAAAGAAAGTTTAACTCTCTTTCTACAGGTATCAAAATAATTGATCAGGTTGCTAAAGACACCTT
The DNA here is from genome assembly GCA_035583185.1 of Anabacerthia variegaticeps. NCBI lineage: Eukaryota > Metazoa > Chordata > Aves > Passeriformes > Furnariidae > Anabacerthia > Anabacerthia variegaticeps. The sequence goes on along the minus strand of JAWWEW010000088.1, from coordinate 66,536,797 downwards.
TCTAAAGCAGAAAGCCAGTGCTTCTGGGTCTGGTGGATTGGTCCTGTTAGGGTGCATTGCCAGAAAATTTTGAATGCTGATGCAATGCACCACAGCAAACAAGCACAGATCTTCCACATACACACTTCTAGGTCTATCTGCACTAGAGAGTGTTAAAAATCCCCATACAACAGGGCAGAGTATACAGCTGTGCCAGGGAGTCCAGGTGGATGTCAGCTGAGCAGACACTGTGGAGAAATACAGAAACACCACCTTGTTTCTTGTACCAGGCATGTTATCCAATTACTTTGTGCAGTAACTAATAATATGCTAGTTAGTCCCTGTTTTTTCTGATTGGTCTAAAGTCTAGCAAATTCTAAGGAGTTCAACACCTCTGAAATAAACTCAGCTGCTAAGAAAAGCCTTGGGGTTATGTGTGGCAAGGGCTCCATGGCAGCTCAGTGTGGATACAGAACCATGAGCTTCTTTAGCCATCTTAATAATTCTTTAAAACATTTTTTACCCCAAAATGGCACCTCATTTTTTAATTCTTCTTTCTCCATATAAAAGCATGCAAACATTAGATTTTTTTTTTTCCTGAAATCTTCCCACCCAGAGAATGCTTATACTTTACACTGCTTTTAAAGTATTGTTCATCCAACTCACTTTGAACTTTAAAGCTTTTTACTGAGATAACAGGATCTACAGTGTGAGATCAAGCTTAGAAATCACAGCTTGAAATGCCCATCCAGGGGAAGTCATGCAGAAAATGAAACATATCTGGCAGAACAAGACTATGGTCGGAGTGACAAGACAAAGTCAGGGAAAAGGGCAATGAGGAGAACCCCAGACAGGAAAAGGCTCCCTGGTGTTACGGGAAGAAAAGAGGGTAAAGGTGTGGAGAAATGAAGAGTTAAAACTCACCTAGCAAAGCTGAGATTGAAGTGCATGAACAATCCCAGCTCCCCCTTCTTCCCACAAAAGGTCATTTTGTGAGGAAACATTTTCTTGTCTCTGTGTCTTTGCTTTTATTTTGGGCTTTATCTGGGGGAATTTTGTCTAGGTGCAATTGTGTCTTTTTCAAACTGTTCAGACTTTTAGCTGTCTCTAAAAAAAATTAAAAAGAAAGAAAGAATGATAGAAAAGGAGCTTGGAGAGACAGTAAATTTAGTGCTGGTTGGGTGGTATTGGATTGACAGCTATGTGACCACAAAAGTTATAATGTGGGCAGAAAAGGTCTTTTCTTTCCTGGCATCTCTCAGCCTGTCTCATTTCCCTTAATGAAGCATTCTCATAGAAGCATCCCAAAATGTTCTGTGTGCCCTATGGCAACAAGTCCATCTCTCTGACTGCAGAGCTGTGCTCAGCACCCCCTTTTCTGCATGGGCAGCTGTTGCCTGTGAGTTCACTGTAATATCCTGGAGGAAGAAAATTCATTGTACAGCTGTTCTTGAACTCCCAACTCTTAGTCAGTGTCTCCTGATTACCCAAATTAAAAACTGGGACCCAGGCAGAAAGCCCATCTGTCTAATAATACCAAACCTCTTGAGCAGACCCTCTCCTTTTACTCCTCATACCAATTGCTCCTCTAATCCTCCACGTCTACAATGCATTTCTGTCTAAGAGTAACTAAAGATATTGGAGTAGTGCTCAACACACCCTGCTTAGTCATAATAAGAGCTACTGCCCCATTGAAATTATTTGTGCTGGTATGTTCTTCCCAACTGGAAAGGTAAAAATCCAAGAATGAAACTTATTTTATGTAAAAGTGAAAAGCTTCCAGTCATTTATTTTGGCTTCTTGTTCACTGTGCTGCTGATGTGCTCTCACTTGCCAATAAAAAAGCACTCCTGTAGCAGTAGGCAGAATGTACCATTACAGGTTCTTATCCTGCAATTTTTATTTATTTATTTATTTATTGGTATTAGCACAGAATCGTGGGCTATTCTGAGTTGAAAGGGACTCACAAAGATCATCGAGTCCAGCTCTGAGATGAATGGCCTGTACAGGTATCAAACCCAGAATCTGGACATCATCATCATCACCATGCTCTAACAATCTGAGTTAATCTCAGGGTCAGTCCTACTGAAAAAAAAGCAAAAACAAACAACCAAAAACAACAACAAAACCAGACAAACAAAAACAACAACAGCAAAACCTGAAACTGAAACACACAAAAAAACCAACCAACCAACCAAAAAAAATTCCACCACAACAAAAAAACCTGTTTCAGCCACAAGCAGAAGAGATCAAGATTTCTGGTATTCATGACTGGAGTTGTACATGAAACTGTGACTAGGTGAAAATGAAATATAAGTATCTAATAGTTTCCTCTGTATGATCAAAAGTGTTCTGGGAGCACTAATAGACAAGAGGCACAGTACTTCCCCCACTTAATTAACCTTTTGAAAGCATAAAACCAGTTCACTATCAGAACCAAGTCCTGCTGTGCTTTTATGTAAATAATTTATGGAATGTTTCAAAGGAGTTTTGATACCTTTTTTTGTTTGCATACCATTTATGCCTAATGAATAAAAATAAATAGATTATTAGTATTTTTTTTAACCAACACAATTTTAAGGCAAACCCTCCCCCATATTCATATATGATACACAATATAGCTAATTTGATAATTAGTACATTGAAATCCATTGACTACAACTTATTTTGGTTTTTAGAAAATGAAAGAGTCAAATTAATAAAATTATGAGCAGCATATAATGGAAAGTCTTTGGTTATTTAATATATATATATATTTACAAGTTACTATTAGCTTTTTAATATTATTGTTAAAAAAATTCCAATAAACCTACTAAACTATATCCAATTAATCTAAAATTAATAAATCCAAGTAGGACTATTATGTGTTGAGAACAGGATTCTGATGGTGGTTCTAAAACTTTAGCTATTTCACTTAAATAAATAACTTTCAGGCAACCTTTAAGTTAGAAGTGTAGAGAAGAAAAGATTAGATTTAAGAAAAGAACCTTTTTTCCCCTTGAAGGAGATTTTCTGCCCTTAAGTGAGGAAATCACACTGAATAGCACTGAGTTGTTATAAAAAAAGACCTTTCTGTACATCCAGAAGGACAGATGGAAACATAAGGCTTTAGGGCAGTATGAAAGCAACTAAATGATCTAAATTGTTCTTATAAGTTACTGGAGAAAAAAAAAAATACTGAGAATTACGTCTCAAAATAGAATCTCATTTTTGCTTGGTATGTGACATATTATTTTATAGTTTTCTCTCTCTCTAAAATTAACTAAATGCTCTTTTACAAGTTTTTCATCTACATATATTAGTTCATAAATATAATATTTACATAGGTGTATTTATCTTTACGGATACTGCAACATGAAACTAGGTTTGGAAACAAAGATACAAATGCATTCTTGTGAATGTGTATGATACACGTGTGTGCATATGAATGGATATATATGTGTTTATTTTTTTCAAAGCTTCATACAAAGATACTGAAAGCATAGCCTTGTATCAAACTTAAAAAAAAAAATAAAATAATAAGATCCCTCTTCCATTACTGCTTTGTCTAATTTCAGTCTTCCAAGCATATGTTCCTGTCGTCTGTCTGCATTGCCATTTATAAACAATAAGACAAAGAGACAGATTCTTAAAAAAAAAAAAAAATACCTAAGACATCTCGTTTACTTTGTTTTAATTTTTTTCTTTAAAAAAAAAAATCATTAAAAATGACATTGTCCTCTAATTTTTGCTCTATGCAGCAGCTGCCATTGTCAAGCTGTTGTCTTTATTACAGTATCTTTGTGAGAGCAACTGCAAAACCCCCACGTCTGGGGATTTTTTTATTTGTTTTTAAATATGACAGATTTCTTTTAGTTTAAGACAGACTTTAATGAAAGCCACCTCTCTTTTTAACCCCTATTTTCCTTTTAAAAATTTCACTTCTGAAGAACAGAGCCAGATACTCAGCTGCAAAAATTGCAATAGTTTCATATAATTTACACCAGTTAAAACTGTAGGGTATAGAAATTTTATTGACAGTCTCTGTATGGATTATATTGAATGGTGCTTTAAAAGAGCTAACGTTAAAATGATAGTAAACATATAAACTAAAGTTGATAGTTTTTTTAAAACTTTTTTTTTTTACTTTATTATTCTTTTTTTTTTTAAACTAGGCTGGTATGTTTCCAACACATGTGAAAAAGCCTGATTTACAATATTTTTTAAATTATTTTCCAATGTTAAGGGCAGAAAGTGACAAAGGAAGATTATCCAGCTCAACTGAGGAGTACAGGACTCTGAAGAGATCCCATTTTTTGTTCAGACACCTGAGTTTTGTGAACAATATGACAGCAGCAGATACCTAATATCAAACTTTCATGACATGAATATTTATTAGTGACTCTTCTCTCTTTTTCGGATCATGAACATACATGAACATCTGAGTTTTAAAAGTTGAATATTTAACTGTTTCACGTTCATCTGAGCTCTGTTAATACATTTTAGGGCTATGACTTTTGTGGGACCCAAATTTCATTGTCACATTTTCAAATTACAAACAAACATTTGCATTTCTATGTGGGAAACAGAATTTTTGTAGCTTCTTATGTGCTGGTCCAGATGCATCTGCCAAAAATATAAAAAATTTGAATTTTTAATCCAGATGTGTACTTTCCAACCTGAGATTTGAAAGGCTCCAAGGAAATTTTTTTCTTTGCATTGTAAATATATTAGTCCAAGGACAGCAACACCCAGCCTTGCTAACTAGAACTAAAACTAAATGGGATGGATTACAGATGTCACTCTAGATTCTTCCATCACTCCTTTCTAAGTCTATATTCTGTAATTGATCTGTGTTCCATTACATGATGAAATGTGTATAGGTCTGAGAAATTTATATAAAAAATCTTGCAATCAACAAAGCACAAAAAAATACATATTTTCTGAAATCACACTCACTGCTGAAAAGGATTCTCTGCTTGATCCTACAGACATGGTATACTGGCATAATTGAGTAGGGATATGAAAATAGTAAGAGAGATGGAGGGAAGGTAGAAATTGAACTTCCTGGCATTTAATTTCTTCATATACTGATTTTCAGTCTTAGGGCATACAGCTCCATCAGTTGAAACTTTTTAACTTCATTTCTATACCAACTAGGTTTTCTTCAACTGGAAAACAAGAAAACTAGCGTGTTCATTGTATAAATTAAAGCCAAACTGATTTTTTTCAGTGTTCCAATTAAATTTTTATTTTTTTTATCTGAAATACCACTCAATTTCAAAGGTGACCTTCATGAGATCCATCTGAAGTTTCTGCTTCAAGCTATGAAATCTGATTACAGTGTTTTCCGAAGCACAAAGGTCTGAAGATCCTTTTTGTAGCAAAGAGAGATTTTTAACTGACTTAAATAACTTTATTTTTGCTCCCCAGTATGAGGTTAATTTTACCCTGGACACGCATTTATAAGTTCAATTTTTTTTTGCACCCAGAGTCATAGCAGCTAAGAACACTGTCATAAATCAAACACATCTCTTCATGTCTTATCTGTGTATGGATATTGATGTTTATATCACATTTAACAAGATTGTTGAATGAGAAATCTATGTATCCCTTTTTTTTTTTTTTTTAATATGTTGGGTCTCAATAAAAAGCTAATCGTATCCATTATGTATATAGCAAATCAACTGCTATTTACAAGAACACATATATATTAATCATGTTGCATGATAGAGTGATTCCCAAGAATATAATCTTTTTATATATATAATCTGTAATGGGTAGCTCAGTTTACAGCTGATGTTTAATTAGGAGCTTGCAGTTGCAATAAACTTTTTTTTTTATTGCACTCAGCCAAGGTACAGTATAATGAAATGTAAGTGACCCAAACTAAATGGAAGCAGTGAAGTAGATAATGTGGCAATATATCAAGTAAAATACACTGATTCTGCAGTCAGTTCATGCCCTAATGGCAGAAAAAGGGTTTGAAAGCCACTTTAACCATAAGTAGTGTGTTTATGTATTATTCACGGTAGCAAATAATTGCAAAATGTCAACATTTCATTTTCCTCTTAAGAATTTCTTTTGATTAGTGACCTAATTAACCATTAAAAAGCGAAAAAGAAGTAGGTATTTTTATTTTTAAACTGTGAATATAGAAGCAGGAGTTTTGCTTACTATAAAGTAATTTGTGGTCTCAAAATGTCACAATCAACATTAGTAGTCTTTAAGTGATCAGAAATAAAATAAATAAAATAAACCACTGTCTTCATTGTACAGAGTGTTATTTTGCATTATGTATGTATGAATTTATTATTTTTGTGGCATTTCTTATTTACATGAAACAATTGTCTGATTAATTTATTCCTCTCCCTTTTTAAATTTTGGTGGGGCTTTTTGGTGTGTGGGGCTTTTTTGTTTGTTTGTTTGGGTGTTTGTTTGTTTGTTTGTTTGTTTGTTTTTCTTCAGTATTTCACAGAAATTCTGCATACTACCTGGAACAACTAGTGGAAAAAAAAAGCCACAACCTGCATATACTAGGTTACACATTCTGAGCTATCAAAGACCTCATGCTCAGCTACCTAAGTCCTATTTCACATTGCTATTATGATACACACAATGAAGTAAGACTGGATTTAGGACCTAGTTCTTTCACCAAATGATAAACAGGGACAAAGAATTACAGATGTTCACTAGTTTCTTTAATATGATTATCAGCTACCTGCAGGTGGCTCTCCTTAATTTAACATGTTAGAAGACATTTTTATTGTTGTCATTATTCTTTCTGTGTTTGTGTAACAGTCCCTAAGAGGATATGCTTTGGACTATGACTGCCCTTTTCTAGACTCCATGCAAATACAGAACACCCAAAGATATTCCCTGCTGTGGAGCATCCACAAAATGA
>JAWWEW010000088.1:66500172-66510363 GCA_035583185.1 Anabacerthia variegaticeps | reverse complement strand
GGGGGGGGGAAGAAACAAAAAAAAAAGGAAAAAAAACGAAAAAAGGAAAAAAAGAGAAAAATTAAAAATAAAGGTCATGAAATTTGATCATCTCCATATTTAAGGTTACTCTAAGCACTCTGCAAATAACAAGGTACTTTAATACCCTGCTTGCACTTTAGTCTCATTTAATATAAAACCTATGAAAGATTATTCCTGAAGTCATTATCTTTAACTGTTGAGAGCATAGATCATGCCTAAGTGACTGAAGTGCCAGGAGAACTCTCAATGGGATACTGCTGAAGATCTGATATATGTCTTTCAGTCTCCACCGGAGTCTAATGACGTGCAGTAGAAGAACAATGATAACTTTGAAGAATGAAATCTGTTCCACAGGCAGCCAGGATCGTGAGCCTAAGGCAAGCTTGGGATGACTTGAACAATAGCATGTAAAACACTCATGATTTCTGAATGGTGTTAATGGAATGTTATGGGAGACTTGTTCTACCTATTAATCCTGTTTGCTTTGTAGATTGTTTTCAAGGGTGGGTCTGAACTGTGTCCTTGTGCTTTGCACTGGGAGCAGAGATCAGAATGACTAAAAGGTTTACTCAGTTTTTCTTGGTTCTGATCAAGTGGAAATTCCCTTAGATACCTGACACTTTGGAAAATGAATCCAGCTAATTCTGTCTAAAGAGGCTGAAATCTGCAGAATAGATTGTTCACAAGCAACAGGACAGAGAACTCATATTTTAGTGACAGAAGTTAGAAACTCAGTAAGTTTGGGAATAAGAATGTAGAGGAAACGGATGTTCATGAATGTGAAAGAAAGAGATATTGACTGCTTGACTGGAGCTCTAAGAATGTCTGTATTCATAGACAGAGAACCATGGAATAGTGGATGTAACATGCTCACCTGGGTCAAGGAGGTAGTCTGGTATCATTTCCAGGGGCACCTTGTGAACAACCTACATCCTTTACTGTGCTGAAGGAAATGTCAGGAAACAAGCATGGTTGTTTATTTCGAACAAGTAAAACTCAACAGATACCATTTCACCACCACCATTGAGAGATACCTGACAAACACAGTTTCCTGAAGTGTCTTTGAAAGATTTGAAATGAAACAAACTGATATTGAGTAAATCTCTCTATTATTAACAAGTTTATTAGGAAAAGATTTTTTTTTTGTCCCTTAACTCCCTTTACTGTAATAACTGCAAAAAGCATTGTAGACCTCAGGTTCTGAGTCCTGTGTTTATCTCTTCTGAGATTTGCAGTGTAATTTGAAGTGAGTCACGACACTTTCTTTATCAGTTTGATTATCCACAAAATACTTATAATAATACTTAGATTCTTCAAGGAGTCTTGTGAATTGAAGCCTGGAAAGGTCCTTGAGGTCTCCAAATGTAATATGCTGTCTCAATACAACACATCATCATTCAATTTCAGTTATTTTATTCCCTTTATACTCTGCTAGTATTTTTCTGACTTCTGTAGTTTTTTTGAGGGCAGTTTGGGTGGAGTATTAAGTTTCTTCATTTCCATTGTTTGTTTCTTTTGTTGTTTGTTTGTTTAAATGAATATATGAGGGTCATTTGTAGCTCTTCTACTGACTCTTGATTAGAGATTTTGGAAACATTTAATAAATATAATATTCTCTGAATATATAGCCCTTTATTTTGCATTAATTAAATGTAAAATGATCCTTTCACTTGTAAATTTTTGTATCTAATTACCTGATATATGCATCAGATGAGAAAACCTTGGCTCTCTGGAAGAGAAGACAAAGGTTAACAGTGTCTCATCCTCTTTTCACTGACTGTTGTTTAGTTGTATGAATCATAGAACTATAAAATACCAGATTGGAAGGGTTTTAAAGGACTATCCTGTCCAACTTTTCCTGGCAAAAACATGTCCTGAAAAGATGTCCCAATACCCTGCCCGGCTGAATCCTAAAAATGTTCAGTGTTGAGGAAACTGTCATTTCCCTGGGCAAATTATTTCCATATCTGATTGTTCTCACTGTGAAAAGCTTTCTTCTTGTGCCCAGTGGGAATCTCCCCACGATTATTTGCACCCCTCAACCTTCATGTTTTCTGTGTGAGTCCTTGCAAAATGGGAGTTTCTATCTTCTCTGTAGCTACTCTTTAAACACCAGAACATGGTGATAAGGCCTTCCCTGAGTCTTCTTTTCCCAGCTCTGAACAAACCCAGCCTTTACTCAAATGACAGCCTACCCAGCCCTGTGTTCAACCTTTTGACCCTTCACTGGACTTCCTCCAGTTACATTTTTGTGTAGTGGAGACTGAAACTGAACACAGTAATCCAGGTGTGGCCTGACAAGCTCTGAATAGTGTGGGATAATGACTTCTTTGACACTGCTGCTGGTGTAGCTCAGCATCATGTAATTTTTCTTACTGCATCAGCACACTGTTCACTTATACCTAGCATGCTGTCCAGCAGGACCCTTAGGCCCTTCTCCATAGAGCAGCTTCCCAGCCTGGTAGATCCCATCCCAGCTTGTGCTGTACTCTGAGATTATGATTTCCCAGGTGCAAGACCTTGCAACACTGTCAAGCTTCATAAGGTCCTTGTTAGCCCACTCTTCCAGCCTGCACAGGTCTTCCTGCAGAGTGTCTCTCCCTTACAAAGGGTTCACTTCCTTATTCAGCTTGAATTCATGGACAAACTTCATCAGGGTACACCTGATTCTCATCTTCCACATCACTTGTGAAGACACTGGACAGTGTTTGGCCCAGTATCAATTCCTGGGGTCCCCAATTGTGGCAGATTGCTAGTTTGAAAAGGAGTTGTTTACCAACTCCCTCTGGATATGAGCTGTCAGCCAGTTCCCCACTCACTACACATGTCCCCTTTCTAGTCCCTAACACATCAGTTTCTCCAGGATGAGTTTATGGGAAACCACACAGAGAGCCTTAGTAAAATCCCACCACATAATGTCCACTTCTTGTCCCATATTGACTGAGAAGGTTATTTTGTCAGGGAAGACAATCAGGTTTGTCAAGCACAATTCTCACGTTCTCTGGAATTACAAATTTGCTAGCTGAGACACAGGATTAGGAACACAGAATCCCAGGGCATACTCCCCACTTAGTTATTTTCTTGCTGTGCGTCATCCAATAAATCACTTAATCTCTTTATACCTCATTTTAGCCATCTCTAATTATTATTATTATTAAATAGGTACTAAAAATGTCCAGAGTCCTGTTGTTTTAAGTAGTGTATACAGATTTGGTAAGTGACTTCCTGAGGAGTTTGCTGGTTAAGAAACATGCCAAAGCAATGCCCAGCAGAGGGATGTTGCAATATTTTTAAGGTGCTCCAAGATCTCTAAATACATCAGGTTCTCTATAGATAACAAACATTATTTTTTACACTGGAACATATGTGCTTAGGGATAGATCCAGCATATCATATTGTTCATAAAATAGACACAGATACATATATGCATACTTCATCCTCCTCATGTTTTCTGAACATATTTCAACAATTGCATATAAATTTCCCCCTTGTTCTGTAATGATATGACAGTAAATGAATTACCATAAAAAAAAACAGACATAGGGATTGGTTCATAAAGTTGTCCTAGCTTCATACAAGATCTGACCTTGGAACAAAGAATACTTTACATCCGTGATGATTCTATCTGCTGTTGATGAATCACAACTCCTGCTTATGTTTAATCACTGCTGACAGTAACAGCTGACAGCTAGTTAGGAAGAAAAAAGTCCTCAGCAAATAAATTCTTTTCTACAGAACAAAATAAAACTCTTTATATATGACTGGTTTTGCATACAGACAGAGTGATTGGAAGGATGTTATGCAGATTTTTATATACTAAATAAATGCTTTGCCTTCTTTCTCCCTTTAAATAGAGCTTCATTTTTTTACTCATTTTCACTTGTTTTTATGGTTTCAGTACTATCTTTGGAGATTTTTTGGTTAGCTATGTCATCATTTTTGCTCAAACCAACGATTTGAATTTATGTGCAAAATTTAATGAGATAATGCTGTTTTATTTTTCTTTTTGGAGAAAATGGGGAATTTGTAGGGATACTTTTATTTTCAGATCCAATTAACTATATTGTTGATGGGCAGTCAGTTTTCAGAGTTGATCAAAGGAAGCTGTTAATATCAAAGGCTATTTTGTGTCTGATTTTTTTAATCATTATGTCCTTGTGCATCAATTTACTTCCAATATTGGCAGTAGAAATCAGTGGGACAAGAGGATTGTAGACTTTATTTTGTGTAAGCAGCAACTATGACAATTGGTTCTGTACTGTGAGATTGCATCTCTCAGCTGAAGAATTAAATTTCTCGTGTCCAAGCTTTGTGTGCACATTGTTTATGTGATGGGGGTAATTATTAACTTACTGACTTTAGCATCTGCAATGTGGAAAAGAAATAAAAAACAAAACCTGCAGGATTTTTCGTCACAAAAGTGTTTAATAAAAAAGCAAAAGAAAGACTGTGTATCTGTCAGTTAATTTCTTTCTAGCAGTGACATGACAGAATTTGGTCTGTCTTGCAGAATATGGGACTGAACAATGAAGTCAAAGTGTGGTCAAGCTGCTTAACACTGCTGCTAATCATAGCATATGGCTGTTTACCTGAATTTTTTATTTTTTTTCTTTTTTCACATTTGGAGTCCACACTGCAATTCCAAAAATTCACACATGGTAAAGAAAAGTCACACAGATAACAAAATGTTCTTGTTTTTTAAGCTTTTAGGCATGTCTCTAACTACACTGCTGGGTAGGTTGGGTACCACTTTGCCATCACACATCTGTAAGGCCTTTGGAGAAGAGCTGCCATATACACAGCTGAGTCAGTCTGGAGGGTACTGGTAGTTTTCCACATCAGTGTTTGTCTATGCATTAAAAATTATTAATGAATAGTTCTGGCAGAGGAACCAATAAAGGACTCCCATTCCCACCAAAATTCAATAATGGAAGTATTTTTAAAAACAAGAGGACAGGGCTGTGTAGGTACTGATGTTCAAGAGAAAACAAACTGTTCCTAGGGATATTTAGAAGACCCAATGAAGCAGTAATACTGATCAATAACTATTTTCTTTGATCAATTTTGACAAAGTTCTGGTTTGTTCAACACTTAAAGATGTCAAAATTTAAGGTAAATTTATTTCTCAGAATGGTCTTAAAATAGGAAATAATTGGTGAATTTCATTTATTACCTCTACGACGATCAAGAAAATTGCTTAAAACAACCTGAAGTATGTTAACGTTAGAAGTATTATTTTTGCTATTGATAACTATATAAACAAAACATTTTTTTTTTGTATATTATGTTAATTTTGTAGCTTTTCATTTATCTGTTGAATTATAAACAAATAATACTGTACAGAATTGAAATCGGTTTAGTTCAACTTACTTCCAGACATTTTTTTGTTGTTTGTTTTTTTAAACATGACATATATTTTCCAAATCTGGTGAACATCCATGTCTAGAGGTCTCAGGTAGGTATGTCAACAAGTCCAGATAAGAAAAGGTAATGAAGTCATTCTTATTTTTTGATCAGGAAATGTAAAAAATCATCTCCTCAGAATCAAAAGAGTGTAATACAAATACCATGGATGCAAGTTTCTCTGTGTGTGCATTATATAGACACATATATAGAAGTAAACTGACATAAATAGTTTTCATGTTTTCATGTGGTATCATAATATGAATAATCAGAAAACTAGAGTTCTTCTTTGGTGTTAAACATGAACTGATTATAGAACTATTTCCCCCTCCCCCACTTCCCCGCCCCAGTTGCCTCCATCTTCTTCCACCTTTGGAGCCAGGTTACTAAATAACAATACCATGGGAAATATATGCACATCTGAATGTTGGAGCATGTAATAGCTGCACCACTGGCCTCTGTTGAAGGTCAATTATACCTTACAATGATAGTAACAGCACTGAAGAGAATTGAATTTGTTGTATATTTGCAGACAGGTCATTAATAGGAAATACATCCAAAGATAAATATTAATTAATTTTGAATTTCTATCTACTTAAATAAAATGGAAAGAGGAGAGGAAAGGGAAGGAATTCAGAAGGAAGGAAGGAATTCAGAAGGAAGGAATTTGGAAGGACTTCGGAATTCTGAAGGAATTCGGAAGGAATTCAGAAGAAAGGAAGGAAAGATGGAAGGGAGGAAGGAAGGAAGGAAGGAAGGAAGGAAGGAAGGAATTCAGAAGGAAGGAAGGAAGGAAGGAAGGAGGGAAGGAAGGAATTCAGAAGGAAGGAAGGAAGGAAGGAAGGAAGGAAAGAAAGACAAATTTATCCTGGGAGACTTTAAAGCAAGGCTGAATCTCTGTGCTTTAGCACATTATTTCTCATGATTTCACCCAAAATGATATCCTGAAAAAAATTATTCTTATTAATGTTCTCCTCATTTCTGCAGGGAGCATAAAAATAACTGATGAGTATGAGAATATAAACCGTATGGTTAGTGAGGCAGAGGTGATAATTAGAACATGCTGTACTATGCAGTAAACAAAGCTATTATGAACGATAGAGTTCTTTATAGAGTATTTAAAAGGGGGATGGAAATAATATACTTTCCCCTGACTGGCTTAAAAGCTTTGTCTGTAACTACCGTGTAAAATTATAAGAAAGAAGAAGGAGTTTTGGAGTTAATCACTCAAAGTGTTGGTTTCCAGTTGAAAACAACTGCAAATATTTTCAATACTTATTAGATTCTTCACTAATTTATGTAAAGCATATTATTTGTTTCTCATTTAATCATATGTATGGAGAGGATAAATAATGCCATGATTAAAAATAAGAGGTTGTAGAACAAAACCACTGTAGTTTTATTTTCCTGGTAGAATTGCCTGTTTACCCCTGTACATGCTTTCTGTTTCCAATGTCAAGACAGCTTTTTAAAGGTAAGTCAAGTTCTTTGGGTGCAATGGATAAATCCAACCTAGAATTTAATTTTTCAAGGTTTTTAAGGCCACAAAACTCTTCTCCTTTGATTGTGAAGACTACATGATTATTTGACATTGAGTTTACCACCATAAAAAATTATCTCAAGTAGAACCACATTACAGTATCTTCACATAGCTTTGATGTCTTTAGCAGTATGCAGTTGTAAAAAGACCTCATTTGAAATCAAAGAACCCATTTCCGGCTAAAGGGAGATGGCACCAAAAACTATGACTCTACACATCACTGATACACACCTTAGACTGAATCTTTGACAATATAAACCAAATTAACTCCCCAAAAGACCCCAATCAACCAAAAAGGTAATGTCCTAAATTACATATTCTTACATTAAATTTTTGAAGTCTGTCCCACTTTTTTTTTCTCTTTTTTTTTTTTTTTACCTTCTACTTTTTAAAAAAAATTTCTAAACGTAAAAGCATGAGTTGAGATGAACCAAGGCAAGTCAGCAGGAACTTAAGGGTCAAGATGATCTTACTTTTACTATAATAGAGGTGACTGTTTTTTTGACCAAATCCGGAGAACGAATGCACACACACTGTTGTGCTACTCCAGTTCTGCCACAGTAAACTTTCAGCTTTTGGAGTCCTTATTTGAGAAAGGAGTCATTGGTGTTTTCTGTGTAGCTATACCTGATGGTGATATGTGCACCACCTTGCCGCTTCCTGCATCAACACTGATCACATGGATTATGCATCCTATATATAATTGGAAATTGCTTTATACATTACTATGTTCAGTGCAGATAAGAACAAAATTCCATGCAAGGAGGGTTTCTCTCTCATTACCTCCTGGAAGTTTGATTTTGGAGAAAACCTAAAGACCCACAAACTAAGAGACATGTTTCTACTTTGTAGAGTGTAGTTAAACTAAGAAGCTTAAAATTTTTACTACAAGTATATTATATCTTGTGTCTTTATTAACATTCAACTAATAGTCACAAAACAATGAATAAGTATTTTGAGCAAATATTCGTAGAAGGATCTTTCATTCTTAATTTCTTTACTTTTTCCATTAATTTCCCATTTGTTATTTGCTTTCATATTTTTCCCATTTTTTTACTTCTCTCAGAGTTTATCTTGCAAAAGCAGATCCACAGCAGCTGTGAAATGAAGAGAACAGCCCTAAAGTTAATATATATATTTCTGACAAAAAGTGACCACTTGAAATGGAGCAGCAGGTAAAACTTATATTTTTGTAAATCTGGGTAATGTTCCTTATGGTTACATAGCACTTCTAACCTTCACTCAGGATTTAGATCCACAACCCACTCCTAAAATCATGTTCTTTGTAAATGAAAAGTGAGCTAAGTAAACACATGGCCTGCAGAGAAGCTCTAAGATCAAAAGACTGGGAGACTCAAACTTCCTTCCTGCTGCAAGGATTCACACCAACCTCATTAAGAACAAGTAAGTCAAAAAACAGGTATACTGCTTTGAGAGAGAAAAGACTCACTCATGAGTCTGGGCTTCAAATACAGAAAGAAAAAGACCTGGTTTCAAATTACTACATAATATTAATCATTTTGTCTAGAGGACATTTTTTTATGACATACTGGTGGATGCTGTACAAATGAACTTCATGACTTTAAAAGAACATTCCATAAAATACTCAGCCCACAAATTCCTGGTAGTCTCAGAGTGTTCTTGAAAGGTATCCATAAGACTGAGATCCAAGCAATATGTGGTGGGAAGCACTGCTTTCTTTTACAACACAACAGTAGGACGAGAAGGACAGTTTTACTTCTTTGGCTCAGGGTCTTGAATTCATGTGTCCTCTTTTCTGGGAGATAATTCTAACTATTGTGTTATTGGGTATTCTAGGGTACATATTCTTCAAGTTTCTGTCTTGAAGTTATTCCACTTTGCAAGATAAAATGAAATATTCATCAAGTCAGAGAGAAAGAATGAATAAGCAAGATTCCTTTGTCTGTTGGGTTGGGTAGTCATGTGGGAGATGAACACATGGGTTCTGGTCCCTTCTCCAATAAATACTTAATACATATCAATGTATAACTCTCAAAGCAAGTCCTTCACACAAGACAGTCAGAGACATGCATGTTTTGTGAATCTCTGGAGGATTTAAACATAAAATAGATATCTCACTCTGTCAAGACCAGAGTTCTTGGCATGCTCAGAGCAGAACTTTAGGTACCAAGGGAACTTCTCTGTCAGAAATACTCATGAGTTTGCAGTTCAGCAGCTTTGAAAATCTGAGTTTTAAAAATGAGAATCTGAGGTTTTATGGACTTAATCCTAAGTGTCTTCATTTTTTCTATTTTTTTTAGATTTATATTCCCAGAAGACATAAAAGTTTGCATTGGATTGAGCAGTTTAACTTCCAGCTGTTGAGCAAAGTCCTGGTAGAATACACAGCCACCTTCCTTCTTAAGTGTCCAAAGCATATAAAAGTATGGAAGGACAATAGCTTTACCATACTATGACAAGTAATTTTCCCTGTTCCACTGTCTAGGAAGAAATCTAGATGGAACCTGCCTATTCAGCTGAATGTCCAGGGCTTTGCTGTTTTAGCTGCAGCCATGTACACGTGAGAGGATGGCCAATTGCCTCTCTGTTTGCAGGAAATATTTAATGGTTTTGTTACCTAACATCACAGAAGGTCAGCAGGGAGATGGATGGCGATAAACTAACAAGCAAAATTGTTCTAACAAAGCATCTGTGAGCAACTGCTTGATCAAAATGACAGACATCAATCAGAATAATAACTTCAAATATGAGATTTTCAATTAGCAAAGGAACATAAATAAATGCGTCTGGAAAATAAGCATAAGGGATTTGGGAAGGAGACAGCACATACATAACAAAAGAAAGAGAGACAGGCAGGAGGAGCAGAAATTCACTGATATACACAAAGATATGTGCACAGAAGCAGACTTACAAACAAGTCTGCTGGGAGACAAACAGATAAACAGAAGTATTATAAATATTTTCTCTTGCTTGCATACAGGAAATTCTTGTCAGAGTTTTGCAAAGACCTTACACTTCACTTTGCATTTAAAGGTAAAAAAAATCAAAATCCAAAAACCAACCAACCAAACCAACAAAAAAACCCCAAAACTAATGTTTCTCTTATATATCCCCTTCCTTCTAAAATTTTCTCAAACACAAAACTCTTTGTAGGACATATTCAGCACTTGTGAGGCTGCACATGGAAGCCTGTGTTCAGTTATGGGCCACTCACTACAAGACAGACATGGAGATGCTGGGGTGTG
>JAWWEW010000088.1:66467571-66485083 GCA_035583185.1 Anabacerthia variegaticeps | reverse complement strand
AGGTTCAGTTCTTTCAGTGTCTCGTCTCTCATAGTGGCAGTAGCAGGTCTGGATGGATGAGAAGAAAAAGATGTCCAGTAATAGTCTCCTTTTCTGTCTCTCCTCAGGTTCTGGCAAGAGGGAGATAAAATCCCTACAATTTCCAGAGTAAAATTTTGCATCTGTCGTGGTTTTCTTAACATTTTGTAATTGACTTTTCCTTGGTTCTGCAAATTAATTTACCTGAAAGCAATTTAACTTATTTGTAGTTTTGGCCTACACTGTGTTTTGTGGCAATAAGTCCCACAACTGGATTACCTGTTTTGATAAAGCATGACATAGTATAGCAAAACAAAACAATTTGCTTCTGCTTGTCTTAAACTGCATGCCTAATAGATAAAAGGAGTGAGAAGTATTGAATAAATTGTATAATATAAGGCAAAGCCTTATATTTAAACTAAGAAATCAGCCTATACTTTTGCTAATGTGATTTTTCTAATAATAGTAACTAGCATATCAAAAATACAAGTGAAATACACATGACTCAAAGGATATACTTATATCAGAATTGAATATATCTATGTTTCTTCCCATATCATTAACAACATTGTATTGCAAAATTTCCTCTGAAATAATGTTAATCTTCAGAAGAAGAATCGTAAATCTTGCAAATAATTTAGAGTTTTCATTCACACCAATGAAACTACATTATTGGAAATTAATTTTAAACTTGAAGAAGCATTTTTTCCTTGCCCAGACTGTGCAGTGGTCAAAGCTCTCTTCCATGAATTCACTTTGGAGAGGCATGGAGACATCCTAGAATGACCCACTTTCTGTATCTGTCCCACTGGTTCATTAGCACTTTCTATTTCCTCTTCTTTTTACACATCTTCCCTCACCCTGTTCCAAGAGAAGATCTGCTCACTAAGAAAATGGATGATTAGCTATTTAATCTATGTGACATACTACCTTATTTTTCAAAAGACAATTTTTAAGTTAAGTAACTGAAGTAATTTCATACATTCAGCTTGTGCCCATGACAATTCAGTTATGCCCATCTTTCTCATGGAGTCCCTTAATATTTTAGTCTATTTTTTTATTTCTTCATAAGTCTTCATAACTTACTACCTCTTGCAAGACACAAATTATGTGTGGTTATGACAGACTTTTCTAGGAGCTCAGACCTTCATGCCCTTTCCTCAGTACTAGAGCATTCAGTAGAGGCTGTGGTCACTTCCCACACTCACAAAGGGACGTGTCTGCCCTGACTTTGACATCAAATATATAGACGTCTAAATATGACTCTATTAGACTGCCTTTCCTATGGGCATGTTCAAGGGCAGGTTTTTTCAATCACAGGAGAGTGAGAAAGGGTAAATGATGGAACTGGACTCTATGACTCTTGTGGGCCCCTTCCCACAAGGATATTGTAAGACTATTTTATGGTTCCTTTCTACGATCTATCCTGTGAAGGTTTCAGTAGCATCTCCACTTTCGTCTCTGATGGCATTCATCCAATTTACTGTGTCTCGCATTCCAAGGATATCAGTATCATTTTGGTGGATAACAAACTGTAAACAAGTGTTTCTTTGTAGACACATGCAGCACACAGCAAAGTGGGGTCCTCACTTGTAGCCCTTTCAGGCACTGCTGTGATCCCAGTAGGAACACAATTATTACATGGACAGAAGCCATTCCAGATGCCTGCTTTCAGGTACAAATCACTCCAGGCATCATCAACAGTTTTGTCCAAATAAGATCTGTAGGATTCTGCCACAAAATGAGGCCAGAAGCTCTCTCATATCTGTATCCTAGTAAAACTGAGAGACAATAATATTCTGACAGCAGGGAGGGGAGGGAAAGATTAGAGGGTAAAGAGAAATGAAGAGGGTAGAACAGCACAGTGAGGAAATGGATTAATGTGCTCAATGGAATAGTTAAATCATTGTAAATGAAAATGCCCCTTTGAGTGATATTATGCACCAGTGTACACCATGTTACCTTCAGCTGTCCTGCATTCCCTCTCTTTTATTGTTCCTCCCGTAAATCCTCGTTTTGTTCTCAAACTTATCCTGACAGAAAAGCCTCTGGCTGATTTTCAAACCCTGGTGCTTTCCAAAGCAAAACCACACCATTCTCCCACTACCTCTTTTCTCAGATTCTCAGATTTCAGTCTCCAGAGGCATCGCTTTTTCTCAAGCTCTGCAGAAAGTGTCTGCATGTGGGGACGAAGCTCTAACAGAGAGGGGGGCCAAATACTCACAGAATCACTACTGCTTTCAGCAAATAATTACTTCAACTTTTATTTAAAGCCCTAAACTTGAACAATTCTTGTAAAGCTCAATGGAAATGAAGTTTCATAGACAAAGTTATGCCCTCAGCTACCCAGATATGAACCAGTTCAATCAGGAAGCCACAAAGCTGAAGTTAACACAAATTCTGTTAGTACATGGCCCAGACACTGACAGGACACATTAAAAGTCTATTAAATATAAAGGCACAGTGCTTGAGTTAAGAAGCCCTAAAGCTTTCATTCACACAGATTGTTCAGGAAGGATCATGATGTTCTTACTCCGTTTTTGTACTTATTCTCAAGTCCAGCAAAAAGACTTATCAACCTGTGAACCAGCTCTTTGTAGCTTTTTTCTTTCTTTTTAGATTTTAATTTCAAGTGCAAGATAGTAAGTCTGCTTAAAGATTCCTATGTATACAGTCATTTAGGTTTAACTCAATGATAACATGACTTCATCAATTATAGAGCACAAGCAAAACTTTCCTGCATTGGCCTCAAAAAGACAAGGTAGGAATATCTTACATTAAGAAGGGCTGCCTGGTTTTGTTTGGACGTTGTCTTTTATTTGTTTGCTCTTGAACATCTGAAGTAGAAGCTGCTTAGCCTTCCTCTCCCTCACAGACGAAACAAACAAGAAAACCACTGGTTTCTTCGAACCACTGAAAATTGACATTTCAAAAGATTTTTAAGCATCCTGGCAGTCAGCTAGTCTGACATCGTGCACCAGTTATATGAGAAACAAGTGCAGCCTATGATTTGATTTCAAATCTTGACCTTTCCAGCAGCCACTTACTCCAGTGGTAGAGAAAAAAAACAAAAACCCAACCAACCAACAAACACAAACAAACAAACAAACAAACAAAAAACCCCAAACAAACAAAAAAACAAGCAGCAATTAGCAATAGAGGAGACAATTAGGTCTACAACTTCATGATTTTAAAAAATTATTATTATTTCAATTTGCTTCTATTCCAAATATCAAAGAAAATTAAAATGGAATTAAAAGCTATGTTATTAAGGGGAATTTGTCATGAAATGAAGAAGTTATAGATTTTGTTGCAGAACTACTAAAGTATTTTCATCTTTTTAAAATATTTTATTTTAAATAACACTTTTTTCCTAAACCCTCTGATTTAAATGGAAAATAATAAAAAAGGAAATTACATCTAAATGATCTTTTTTTTGACCCACTCCAAACACGAAGTTTCTTATCTCTTTAACTTGTCTCAGGTGCAATCTGCAAACATTTACACAGTTAGAAAAAAACAACTGCAAAGTTAAGCAGTGCTTCAGGATTTTTAACCTCAATCAGCACACAAAAGTATTGGACTAAACTTTGGATAAAAACAACAACATATAAATGAGTAGAGCAAAAGCTCTAAACCTTTGAAATTTTTCTCTTTGATATTTCATTCTATCTAAAATAGCGGATATAGCGTGCTCTGCACTGAGGACAATAGGGACTTTTGTCAAAGGAAACAAGAAATAATCCACAGTCTTTTTCACTAATGAATCTGATGCCTGCTCTAAAAAGTTAATGAAAAGTCTCTCCATTGAATTCCATGTGCTTTTGGATCAAGCCCCAGATAGGCTGTTCAGTGAGAGCAAGTAAAATAAATTGGGAAAAGGTTCTCTGCTTTATGAAGTCATTTTAAGGGAGGTAATGGAACAGCTGTTGCATAGATAAAACACACACGTCCCTTCGGAGATGCAGTTGGGCAGAGCCTTGCTGCACAGCACGACTCGTGGGCATAGCCCGGCAGCTTGTCTGCCTGAACAGACCAGTAGCCTGAGCACTAACCTCACAATGACTCCCCGAATCCCTCTGGCCCCTTAAAGGGAAAAACAGCTTCATTAGTTCCTCACATAAACAGCCAGAACATAAACACAACATGCTTCATTAAAATGGTCAAATTAAGCAAGTGGAGAACCTTTCCTATAATGTGGCAACTTTAGTGGTTTCATTTTGGTTTTTGTTTTCCTTTTTTTTTTTTTTTTTCCTTATCCCCCTGGTTTTGGTTTGCATACTTTCATTTTTAGAACATATAGGTAGATACACAGAAAGAACTAACTTTATTTTACACAGATTGTTGCAGTTGTGTTTTAATGACTTTTTTCTACCCTTTGCCTGAATTTTAAAGTGAGCATGAGGAAAACAAGACTGGTTCATCAGATAGCTTACATATAAGTTCTTGTTGGTCTTTGTATGGTTGTGGTAAGAGAGTCGCATCTGGACTGACCTCTTTTTGTGTTATCCACTTGGAAAAAAGTCTTTCTCTCAGGTGATTTCACAGAATAAAAACTGGTGGAAAGTACAGTAGATCATTTAGCCTCTTTCAAGTACTTCATAGTTTGTTGTCCAAGTGTTTGAATGTATTTCAAGTGAAAAATAATGACTGTAGCAGGACCCTTCATAGAACTAGTTGTGATCTTACTCTTTGACAATTTTCTCTTCTCTTTTTTGCTACATAAGAAGTTATGATTTAGATATTTATGTGTGTGTGTATTGATATGGTGTGATAAGGACTGTAAGGGTAAATCAGAAAAGGGAAACACTGTGGTTGATGACCACACAGCTATCTGAATTAAAAAGGGTTTTCTTTTCATCTTTTTTTTTTTTCATCTTCTTTATTAATTCATACTGTGTCCTTACTGTAGTTTTTGTCCTTCCCAATTTGGATCAGGATTCCAAAAGATATTTGCAAATAAAAATCATTGCGGTACAATTTATACTGTTCAAGATGTAAATTCTGCTTTGAGCTTCATAATTTTATTCATGTTTGCCAGAATTATTTTCTAACCACCTTTTGTTTGAACCAAAATGCCTTTTTTTTTTTTTTTAAACTCTCCTGCCCCACTCACTTCTCCATTGAAAAATATTTCTGCTTTATTGTTGTCGTTGTTTTTTGTTCTTCCTTTAATCTTTGATGTAAAAACTTTTTGGAAAGCTGGCTTTCAAACTTAATACAAAGGCAATTTTCTGGTTTTAGAAAATTATATTTTTATTTTATTTTTAAGGTTTAGCCTTAACAAGGAAATTAAGTTAGAGAAAGGGTATAAAAACAAATTAAAGCCACTGACTGACCTTAGTTAATTATCATTTTAATTTACTTGTCATATACTTATCCTATTTGAAGTGGAGAAATGTGAAAGTGTGGAATACTTGTTGGAAAAGAAAAATATTTCAACCATTCATAACAATAGTAATGGTAATTACAATAACAATAACAAACCCAACAACAATAACAGTGTTAAACCTATTAAGAACTTGATTCCACAGTTATTTAATGAAATATCTTAAAAGGTTAAATATTTAATCTGCAAGTAAAATATGTTATCTACCACAATGCAGTTATGCTATGAGGATTTATCTTCATATAAAATCTAACTTAAAAAGTAATTAGAGAGCACTTCCTATTTAAAAATTATATTCATTCTTATCCAAAGTTTATCAATAAATTAAGCTGAATATACATTATGGTTCATTAAATGAAAAGTAATGACTTTTACTGTTTCTGTTCATGTCAAAAAAAAAAAAAATCCATTCATGGAAAACTTCTGTTTAGAACTGAACTAATTCTTGTACTGAAACATGATGTGAGCAAAAGGTAGGAAATCAAGATATGGCTGATATTAATTTAAGTATGATCCTTTCCTGTTTGCAAAAGGACAGTGTTTTCTCTGAAAAAACTCACTTGAAACAAGAAGAACTGACCTAGTGGTCATCCACAAGGCAGTGACTACATCAGTAGACAAGGGAGGGCTACAGCTGTAATCCATTTGGAATTTTGTAATGCCTTTGGGACATGGCGACTCACAAATTCCCGCTCTCTAAACTGGAGAGATGAAGTTTTGATGGATGGATGAGTAATTGGTTGGATAGTCACATCCAGAGGGAAGTGATCAATGGCTCAATGTCCAAATGGAGGTCAGTGAAAAGATTTGCTCCTTAGAGGTCTCTACTGGGATCAGCACTGTTTAATGCCTTCATTAATGACATGGTCAGCAGGCTTAAGTGCACCCTCAGTAAATTTGCAGGTGACACCAAGCTGAGTGATGCTGTTGACATGCCTGAAGGGGTTGGGGTGTCATCCAGAAGGACCAGGACAAGCTTGAGAAGGGGACCCCGTGCGAATCTGACGAAGTTTAACAAGACCAAGTACGAGGAGCTGCACCTGGGTTGGTGCAACACCCAGTGTCAATCCAGGCTGGAGGATGAACAGATCAAGAGCAGCCCTTCCAAGAAGTACTTGGGGGTGCCGGTGCATGAGATGACGGTAAAATCCCACCTGCAGTGTTGTATCCAGTTCTGGGATCTTCAGCACAGGAAGACATCGACCTATTGGAGCAAGTCCAGAGGAGGCCACAGAAATTATTAGAGGGCTATATCACCACTCCAATGAGAAAAGCCTGAAGGAGTTGAAATTATTCATCCCGGAGAAGAGAAGACTTTAGGGAAACCTTACAACCACCCTTCAGTACTTCAAGGAGGCTTATAGGAAGGATGGGAACAAACTTTTCAACATGACCTTTTGCATTAGGGCAAGTGGTAATGATTCTAAAATAAAAGAGGGTAAATTCAGATGAGATATAAGAAGAAATTTATTTACTTTTTTTTTTTTTTTTTATGATGAAGACAGTGAGACTCTGGAACAGGTTTCCCAGAGACGGAGTGGATACCCTGTTCCTTGAAATATTCAAGGTTGCTCTGAGCACACTGGTAGAGTTGAAGATGGCCTGGCTCATTACAGAGTGGGCTGGAATGGATGACCTTTGAAGATCTATTCCAACACAAACTAGTCTATGACTATGCTTCTATAACTGGCAGTCTGAGGAAACATAACCTTTCATACAGCTGTGAAAAGTGACATGTTGGCAAAGAGAAACATGGCATATCTATAGATATGGTTTTCCTGGCTTCTATCAAGTTTTCCAGTTATCCTCTTCTGTGTTACTTGTTGTTCTCATAGAAATATTAATTTCTTGTAATTTTACATACCTCAATGAAGCTCTTGAAAGAGAGGGTAGTTGCTGTAAGTACCTGTATAGTTAAAGTCCTAAATTCTTTTTCTGTTATTAGTACTAGAGGTGACTCTGTCTTTCTAATGAGAAAAGGGCTTAAAAACTTCATGCAAGCAACAAAATTTAGCTAAAACCTGTCTGGGCCTTGGTCAAACCATAACAACAACTAATGACTATACACCAAACGTGCACTTTTAAGAGAAATTATTCAAACACATACACTGTTCACCAAATCTGGTTTTGCCTCCATAATAATTTTCTGGGTTATGAAACCTCAGCATAGTTGTAATCTGTTATATACAGAGCTGAATGAGATTATCAAGTGATTTCTCTTTACTTCATTTTTGTCTTTGCAAATAAGGCATTCTTAATGTGTGTTGCAGAAGGTCTTCCATCCCTGTTGTGATTGATGGCTCGCAAACTGCTGGGGACAATTCCAGTTGGTGGGTAAGAAACACTATCTCGTTTATCTTTATATCATATCTGTTGCAAATTAAACTAAAAACATAGAGTTTGCACACTAAAATGGTTACACTGCAGAGCAATGTGCCTATAAAACAGCATGTTAACAAGCACGACATGATAAATGAAATGCAATAAACTTCTGCAATTTCAGATTCTCCCAGAGGCAGATGAAGAGGCTATCACCTGTTGTGTTTTCCTTGGTGACAGCATAACAATATCTCCAACAAAGTACTGGCTGGGTTGGCTTTATAAGAAGTGAGTGGCTACTAGTGCATACTCAGTTAACTTCACACGTGCTGCACCTCAGATAAGATTCATAATTCAACCAACCAAACGAACAGGCAGCAGTAGTTGGTGTGCTGGATTACTGGTTCTCCTGAACTGGAATGTCCTGTTTTCTTCAGTAGATGGCAGCAGTACTGATGCATGATAAAAGCTGGATTCCAAATGCATTTTGTAAAACAAAGCTGCTATTTTTTTTTATTTTTTTTTTTACGTATATACTATCACTATAGTAAACGATTGTAACGTCTGAGCATCTACCAGTCAGATGTTAAACCTCATTCTCGGCTTCAGTGTGACTCATAGGTGTTCATCTTTGTTTAAACAAGCAAACAAAAATCATGGAATAAAACAAAACAAAACCAAAACTAACAATCAAACAAAACCCAAGAAAAGCAAACCAAAAAAGCTCCAACTCCCCTACTAATCAAAGTTACTTTATTTTTTATGTGCCAGTAAACATTTATTAGCATTAACTATATAGCCATACATGCAGATATATTTTTCCTCATAAGGTGTCCCGTGGCACTACCCAAAAGGTTTTTTATCAACATTATGACTCTCTTCAGGAAGATATCAGTAGAGCACAGGTTTTGGAAAGAGGAAGAAGCAAAGAATGTCTCAAGGATTAATTTGTCCTCTATAAAATGTGGCTGTTTCATACCACACAAATGAACACTAATTTTAATCAAATGTGCATATTAAAACTGACTATTTTTAAAGTGACTAAAATATTAATATAATCCCTTCAGGGTCCCTGCAATGCTGTACATGAGTCTTTATTTTTGAAGGAGGGGGAAACAATATGAAAAAGTGTGTTCCCAAGGACACTCAGAAGGGAATAAGAAAACTGCAGTCTTAGGTGTAAGAAACTTCATTTCAAATTCCTGTACCTGGTTCAGCATGGTAAAAGGTGTCTGTTTTCCCTTCTGTGAGTGCTCTAGCCCCAGGGCTATGAAAATACAGTTGTGTATTCATTCTGGTCCAGTAAATATTTCATTACTTCTACACAGAGGTTGAATGCAGGGAGTGCATCATGCACCATAGATGCAGGTGAAAAGCAAAGGGAGGGTCCCCACATGATAAAACTGAAAATTAGAACCTTCAACTTATAACTTCTATGTTCCCTAAAAATATCCTGAGGCACTCAGAGTGTTATGGCTGTAAGATTTCTGCCCTTTACACTCATCACAAGAAAGAAGATAATAGAACTCTAGACCAAAAATTGCATGACTCACAGGGAAAAACAAAGACTAAAATGAACAAGAGAAAACAGTCACTGACTTGATGGATATATTGCAGTCTGTAGGTGTTTGTTGTTTTTGTTTTGTTTTGTTTGTTTAATGTTTATTTTGTTTTGTTGGTTGTTGGGGTTTTATTCATTGGTGGTGGTGGTGGTTACTTGGTTGGTTGGTTAGAGTCTTTTGGGGGTTTTCTGCTTAGATTTAAAATACGCCATGTTAGTATTTATTCATAGCAGGCTGGTGATTGTGTGAGTTGGGGAATTTCCTGCATGTGAAAAATCGACTATTACTTTAGTATTACTAAGCTCAGATGGGCATGAAGAGAAACAGTAACTAGTTCAGAGGTCTAAATGCCATAGGATATCTTGAATTCTGCTGAATATGTTACTGAAATTTGTACTTGAGTTTTTTATCTCTATGCATTTTACTAGGGTTTGTGTCTTGCAAGTGCTTTTATCTTTCTTTGCTATATTTCATATGGCTGGTTTGTGTCTACAGTCATCTTCCAAAGTCTACAGGAACAGAAACTTTTAACAAGATTTGTTTTAGGATTGAATCATCATGGCCTAATTATTAAAAAAAAAAAAAAAAAGAAAAAAGAAAAAAAAAAAAACACAACTGTGGTCTGTAGTGATAGTTTATATACACAAATGTTCTCTTCAAGCAACTATAGGTAAGGACAGAGGAAAAAAAAATAATCTTAACATCTCATATTGATTACTGGGTCAATGCTCTTCTTGAAACTGTAAAATATGAATGAGCAGCCTTTGAACAGAGTAAGATACTAGATACTTTGATCAAATCTCGAATGCATTTCTGCACTGCTACTCACTAAAAAGAACAAATAGAGGATAGCCCTCAGATGAACACCCCCATATCCACAAGGCCTTCCTCTTTGTAGCTCAAAAACTAAGCATATATTGACCAAATGACAAGTTTCAGAAAATAGGGTTTGTTTGTGCAACATTCAAGAAAGTAAACAGTAAAAAAGGACAATCTTTGTTTGAATCATTCCAAAGGGGCTGATTCACAATTAATGAGGTTAAATTAAGCAGAGAAATTTGTAGACTGGACATATATTTAATTATGGAGAGATCTGTCTGACTAATGAAAGATTCATAAGAAGAAATCACATTGTTTTCACAAAACTGGATGTGGTAGGATGCTGATGAATACAGCAGGCTTATAGGGTATCATGGATAGAGGAAATCCCTAGAGAAAATGGAATTTTTGGTATTAGGCAATAACATTAAAAATAAATAAAGAGAGGAAACAAAACAGAAATTATAGCTGTAGTGCCCCAGAAAAATTTTTATGTCTTGTGACTCCATGTGTCCTTCTAGCTTTTTGACTATGCAGATTTACTACTGTATATGTTTAACTTTATTCATTTTGTGACACCATGAAGACAGTATGGAATACATCCAGCTGAGCTCTGACATAACAGAAATGGAATTATTGCTTAAACCAGTTCATGAAGATGCATGGAAGCATAAAGCTTGTGAAATACAGCCTGTATTCTGAATTTCCTAAATATTTTTTTTTTTTGACTTAATTTCCTCAAAAGTACTTGAAAGTATTTGGGAAGTTTGTGGTGAATTTTTTTTTTTTAGGTTGGGCCTGTTGTTGCTTCGGTTTATTTTTTTTTTTGTTTTTGTTTTTATCCAGCTGTGTGTTCATCCTTTTATCCAGCTCTTTTTTTCTGGTCTTTTGCTTAACTTTTCTAGGTTCTTCTGGGCTCTGCAGTCAACAACATCAGTTTTCCCAGAGAAGAAGGAGTGGAAGGAAGGAGAGAGCTGACATTGATTACTCCATGTCATGAGTTTCCACTGGGAGTAACATGCTGCTGATGTCAGTGTTTCCTTGACTTGGATTTTCTTGACACAAACATATTTGTGTACATTTTCTCACACATGGTCTACTTTCTATTCATTTGTATCCTCCTAATAACTGAATGTTGTAGAGTAATGTTCCCCACCCTGTTAGCACAAAGAGACATCATTTGTTACTCAGAGACTGTAGAGATTTCTTGGACTTTTATTGTGTCTGGTACTTTCAAACATATACTTAAACAGTCTGGGTAGTAGCCATTTGACCAAAACACAGAGAGTATCAGAGTTCAAGCAAGATGAAGGTCAGCACAAGACTGGACTAGACCTGAGATCCTTACAGCATCGGTGGCCTTTTCCTAGAGTAAAAGTAGCATGCCATATTTCCCTCAATAACTTCCCTTCAGCACTAAATCTGTGTACTTTCATATAAGCACTTAATCTTAACCACAAACAAATGGAGTATGAATTTCTCTGAGACATCAGAATTTATATGTATTTCACGCAATTAGCAGTGACAGCATTCCAGGAAGGTTAGGAAAAGTGAAGAACATGACATCATTAGGATGGACACGTTGCTGCTAGACTGTAAAAGGATTTAGGTCTATCAGAGTTTTCTGTCTACTGTTTACATTACAAAATCTGTTTGGGGAAAGTCCACACAAGCTCAGAAGGTTATTTTTAGTCAACTTCTTAGGCTCCTTTGCGACACCTAAAAGTTGTGGGGAGGGGTAGCTTCTCTCATTTCAGAAATGGAGATCAATTTAATCTCTTTAAAATGTGTGTGAGTCACTCCACTTTAACACATATTACCATTTGAAGCTCCAGAAAATGTGACACTCAGAATTAACTTTCACTATGTCTCTCTCTTCTGATTGTAAAATTCAGAAAGAGGATGATAAAGAAATATTAGTTTTTTGGTTGGTTGGGGCTTTTTTGTTGTTTTTTCGTTTGTTTCTTTTGTGTGTGTGTTTGTTGTTTTGGTTTTTTTTGGGGGGGTGTTGTTGGTCCTTTTGTTGTTTATTTTTTATTTGTTTGTTTTTTGGTGGGTTTTTGTCTGGTTTTGTTTGTTTGTGGTCATGCTTTTTCTGTTTGTTTGGGTTTTGTTTGTTTTGGTTTGGTTTTTTTTTTGTGTGTGTAGGTTTATATATCCTTTCCAAAGCCAAATTTGTATAACCTCTTAAATTAGGAGGTCAGGCAATAGTGTTTCTCTGAGTCAGTTTGAGTCTGTTTCAGTTTTTCCTCAGAGGAGAATCCTATGATGCTAAATCTGGCACCAGGAATTACTTTAACCATATCTCACTTCCTGTGATTACTTCAAAAGATCATTGATTTAAAAGGAATATTTTAATGAAGAAGTTTGGGGGTTTTTTGGGCTTTGTTTGTTGGTTTGCTGTGTTTTGGTTTTTTTAATGGTACTGGATTAAGAAAGCAGTTTTAGCTGCCTATTATGTTAGAAGAGAAATACAACCTTCAGAAGAGCTCTGAACAGCACTTCTTTTGCATCTCTGTGCACAAAATAATTTGCATTCTCCTCTTGGCAAGGCAAGGAACCAGACAGATTGATAGGAAAATAGGTTTTCTGGCTGATTGTTAAAGATGTTTCTTTGATTTGTGCAGAAGAGCATGAAGACGTCACAGGGAAAGTAATGTAACAACACAAGGGAAGGAAAGGGCAATTTCAAAGAGCTCAAAAACTGGCTTTGGAGCTCACATGGGATCACTCTCAGCAGATATTCATGCTACATTTTAGTTTCCTTAAAATATTGTTATCATTGAAAGGAAAGGGGAAGCCAGAAGAAAGCAACCAACAATATAGTCTGGCCTAAATTAAACAACAGTCCTCATATTTGTTTTTCAGACATAGAGTGTTTTTCTTAGCTGGGAACAGGGGTGGTTTCTTGTTATTTGATAGCTACGTGTCTCACAGAATGGTACATTAGTATGTCAGGACAGATCAGGTGTTTATTCTGAGCTAGACAACTGGGATCCTTCTAGAGCCAGCTGTGGGGGGACTGATGCCTCTGGAGGGATATTAAGCTCATTTTTACGATGGGTATTTAGGAGGGATATCTATAGAAACTGATCCATCTTAGCTATATCTCTCCATTAACTGTGGGCAGTCTAAGGGAATAGCTTCAATTCGACACTTAACTTCTAGACAGATAAAAGTAGAGGTGAGTCCCACCTCTTGTCACTATACACTACTAGCCCTCAACATTCCCAAAAATTATGTTCAGCTGAAGATAAGGATTTGTGGGTGGCTATACTGTAGCATCCTTCTCTCCAACCTTTGTACGTTGAGGACCCACTCTGCTGAATTCACCAGAACATTTCAATTAATTCATCAGTTCAGAATTTGCATCTCTTAAAAAGCTGTAGGTAAGGGGGTATTCTGGTCAAACCCCAGTGCCAGAAATAAATTTTGCCTCACAAGTTCTAGCTTTTTTTCAGGTGTTATTGGTATTTTTTTCTCATGTCTTAGTCAATATCAATATCAAAAAGTACTCCTTACAGTGTTCAGGGAGGAAACATTCAGTATGAGTGCAGAATTCAGGTTCCCTATTCAAGGAAGAGGGACATAAGAAAATACTTGAAAAATAATGCAGGTAAAAGAACACTGGGAACAGCTTAGAGTGCAAATTTCTAAATTATTTTTCTTGGCATGTCTAACCAAAATCTTAGCCAACAAAGAACATGTACTGATAAAGTCAATGGCAAAGCTTGGAAAGGAAACAACTGAAAACACAGAAACCATTACTGCCCAACTGTTTTTGTTTAAGCTGCCATTTACTTATGAGCATTTATATCTTATTATTTATGTCAAATTTGTATTTTACTGTTGCTGGAAAAACAAGACAACAAATCTCTGTTCTTGAATTTGAGACAGCTGGGCTCTAGTGAAGGTGAGTGACTCTTGAGTTCCCAAGGAAGTAAGAATCAGTGTTCGCTCAGAAAATGCTTTCATAGTTAGACTGTTAGGAGTCCTGCATTCATCTCCTGAAGGGAGAAGGGAAATAAGCTTTGTATAATTACTTAGGGATGTGGATCTATGAATATGCTGCAATGCTGAATTGGAAATTAATTTCTTGCCATGCAAATCAATTTGTTCATTGGAATGGTCTCCAAATTTTTACTAGACTCAAAGTCATTTGAGACCTAGATTTCCTCAGAGTTCTTAAGCAACCATTCTGCTGAATGTATTGAGGATGTTTCATTCATAAGACTGTGCAATAATTTAGGCTGAAAATGACCCCTGGCGGTCCTTTATTGTGATACTTACTCAGAGGTGTTGTCGGGAGTCAAGTTCAAAGTTAGAGCTTAGGCAGGTTTTGAATAGAAATTCATATTTCCCCTCCCATTTTTACCACAAGGACACTGCAGGAAAACATCTCAAAATACTTGCTAAATATAAGTTAAACTACTTCTACTGCTCTCTGCTATCCACCAATCCAGACATCTTATCATAAAGGTGTTCTCCACCATTAGACACAACTTTGTCATTGTAAACGCAGGCTGGTCAGTTCACATTCTTATAATTTCTATACCTAGACAAGACTCGTGGAAAATTTACTTCATAGTCTCCCTAGTGTTACACAGAAAGCTTGATGTGTTACACAAAAAGCTTGATGTGGTCAAAAAAACACATGTAGTAAGTGCTGCTAAGAATTTATAATTAATAAGTCTAGTGTTATCAAAATATAGCAGTTGATATTATTCCAATGGGATTAACTGAAATATTTCTATTTCATAATGCAATTAAGACTGACTCAAACAAACTTCACAGTTTCTAACCAATTCCTTAGTTTACCTGCCACATTCAGCCAGGAAAATAAGGATCGGGTCCATGCAGGGTGAGGGTGAGAACAGTAGTGAACTGTTTATTGGGGGTGGGGGTGCATCAGACTTTTATGGGGTGGGGATGGAAGGGTCCGGAACCTGGGCGGAGGCGGGGGTGGAACGTGACACAAAAGGAAGGGTATGGAGGGGACACTACAAATAAGGGATAACTGGGGAGTGGCCAGCCCTCCATGATGCAGGTGCATTGCACCACAGGCTAGCCGAGGGAACAGGGACCAATGAACAGGGGTAACTGGGGTAGTAACAGCCAATGACAAAATTAGGAGCGGGAAACCAGGACCAGTGGGGACATTTGAATAAATACAACTGCATTAGAACTTATTACAACTTAATATAGCTAAGAGTAGAAATAACAATAAACTTTTAAAACTCGAACTGGGCTCCTTATCCGACACATCCTGCTTATGGCTGGAGAGTAGGCTCTGTTGCAACTGTTTTTTCTACATTTAAGTCCTTCCAGGATCTAAAATTATTAGCTGATTCCCCAGCATTTACCCTCAGATATTCTTGTAAAATCAACCAGTTTAATTTTCTAGATAATAGGAGTTTGTGGGGTTACCATTTAGTGAAGGTTCTTAATAAAACAAGAAACCAGAAAGTGATGACTTTGATTTCAACCCTTTTTATTTTGGGTTTTCCTATAGATGCTTTTATAAGTTTTCTGGTAGTTTAATTCTTGCTTTTTCTTTTCTGATTTCTATCAAATTTACATCACCTAAATTGACTGTTATTTACTAACTGAAGTTATTCATTAAGTGTTCTCAGCCCAATTAACATAAAGGATTAATATTTGTTACTTTGTGATTTCAGAGGTTGTTAGAACTCACTCTATAAAGTATTATAAGAGCTAAACTGAAACAATTTAGGCAATAGCTGCTTACCAGAAGACCCTTGTAAAGAGCCAAATCATACTGAGATCATGTCAAGTCAATACAAGACTGAAATAGTTCTAAGACCTTGCATGACCAGGTCAGCACAAAGGCTGTTACCTTCTAATAGTCACGGCAGAAACTGTGTATACTTGGCTATTCCAAGGAACACAACTGGGCTGGCAGGTTGTAGGTCTTGAAATTTTTGAAGATAAATATGTCAGTCTTCACATATGCTTAAGATAGCATTAATTTTTTCCAGTTTTTTTTTTCTTTCTGAATAAACAATACAAGAACTCGACTAGCCCTGTTTTCATGTCAGATCTTGGAAGGACTGAATCATCTTTTCCTACTTGTTTTGTGTACCAAATGCACATAATCTGAAGGAACAGGATTGGAAATAAGGGGCAGAGAGAGAAATATTGTTCTTCATTTTGCCATCAGGGCCTTTAAATCTCAATGTCTAGGGGATTTTCTCTAATTGTGTAGAAAATACGACAGAGCCAATAAATAAACTGAAGTTTCCTGAGCGCAATCTTTGTAGCTTAATTACAAAACTGTTTTTATCTGAGTTTCTCAAAACTGATGAAAAACAAATTGAAAACGTTCAATATTTTAGGAGATTTTGGTCTGTCATAAATTGATCTCCCCTATTCAGGTATATTTTAAGGATATTTTTGTCATTCTTAATTACTGCTGTTTATTTAATTCAGCCTGCATTCTTTTCTATTCCCTTTTGTTGTTGTTCTTCCACAAACATACAGTTTATCACTCCTTGTGCCAGTTAGCTCCTTCATTCTAAGTTCCTCATCTCTTGGATTTCAGAAGATTCCTCATTTTCAATGATAGAAAGTTGTTATGAGGTTAGAAAGACTATCTGAGGCTTGTAACATTATGCCATCAATGCAATAAATGCAAGCACCACTAAGCAGCTTTTTGAAATCAAAAGTAGACTAAAGCCAAACCCGCTGAATGGAGTGTGAAGGGTACTTCCGCAGAAGATAATACTAAAAGGAAGATAGGTTTTTGCCATATCACCTAACACAATGCTAAGTCTAAGATTCTTCTAGAAAACAGCTATAGATATGTACGTTCATTTTTGATATTGTTATCTGATGTTAAATGCATTAGACCCATCCTTATTAGAGACAACCAATTGTCCTGACTAATTCTATAGCAAACCTGAAACAGATCATTTATTCCAAGCTTGCTTTGGTTAAATAAACACAGGAAAAACTGTCTTACTCTTCCTTCATTTATGTCATGCATATTTTCAGAAACTTAACTGAAATAGTGGATGTAGGTCCAAACTTAAGATACTTTTTGAATTTGATATACAACTTTTTATATTTACAATATTGTGCAGAAAATTTCATGAGCATATGATTTGTTATTATTATGACAGCTCATTAGGGCTGTCTCAAAAACAGTATTTCCATTTTATGGGGGGGAAAAAAAAAGTTGCTCAGAAAGTAGTTTTTGTTCTGATGCAGAATCAAAATTTGATCTGTTTAATTTCTTAGAGTCTAGGCAGCAACATTGAGATCAATGACCTACGACTGTTTTTCTATCTCCCTTGCACATATCTTGACATCTCAGCTATTATCTAGGTCAGCATGATTCTCTGAGACCTGAACTTAATACTTGACTCAGGAAAACATCATCACT
>JAWWEW010000088.1:66425960-66444899 GCA_035583185.1 Anabacerthia variegaticeps | reverse complement strand
ACATAGTCTTCAGCTATTTTTCCATACACAAAACTTTCATGAATAAAAATTATAAACCCAAGTATTATACCGATTTTTGCCCTTTTAAATTCACAGTAGAAACTCATCCTGTTCCTGCTGTGGTTTCTTTTTCAGGAAATACAAGTCTATGCCTGGCTGGAGCCACGGATGCAAAACATGCTTTCTGGTTTATTTTTACTTAAGGTTTTCATCCTCCTATTTTCTTTGCCAATTCATGACTATAAATTAATCAAAGTTGAAACTTTATAATTACAACATAAACTACATGTTCCCTTTACTTCAGTTTTTTTCTTTTTCAGAACCAATTGCTTGCTTCTTTAGCTAGATTAGCCTTAAAATGTCAAAAAAAAAAAAAGGTTGTTAAAAGGGGAAAAGAAAGAAAAAGTAATTTCTATCAAACACACACATAAATAAACACATAAATCATTAAATTTACATTTTCTTGGCATTTTTTCAGTCGTCCACTTTTTAATTTACCCCAAGTGCAAAAAAAAGAAACTGCACTTTTAAATGCTTGTATGTTTTTTGGATTAATAAATTGAGAACTGAAAAGTAAAGTATATGAGAAAAGACCTTTTAGGATCCATTTTCAAATTAAATGTTTTTCACTACAATAGCTAAACAGATATGCAGATAAACAATATAAACAAATAACCTTCAAAGTAACCCTACAGAATCCACAATCACATGGGTAAATATTTTTCTTGAGGAACAAAAGGTTTCTTAACCCTACTTTCATGCTCTGCCTCATTCATAAAGGTTTTCTGTGTTTACATCATAATGTTGCATACATTTATGTAACATTATGTATTACATAAAGTGTAATTATGTAATATAATATTGTATTATATGTATAGATAATTATAGTAAACATTACATAATATTACATATTTTTATATCAATAACAATTTTGTGGTTTTCAGTCTTCTAAAAGGGGGCCATAGTTTCAAGCAGTCACAAGAAACGTTCTCATTGACCTTTCCTGCTGTTCACTTCTTCATTTTCCTCTCATAATGATTTTCATTTGACTTTTTATAACTTTGATTGTTAGAATTCAAAGTTGAGTATCCAAAAAAGTTGAGAGGTGATTTATTTCACTTAATTTTGAGCCTCTGCTTTGAGCAGATGCTTTTGACTTAGAAAACTTAAGCTCTACTTACAGACAACAAAGAAAAGTAGCATTCCAAAGATATACTTCTCATATTTTTGGACCTATTTTTAGATAGAACAAAGTGTATATCTAGAAACATCATGTTTAGTTGAAATTATTCCATCTTCCCAAGTGCCACACCCACACACTTTTTGAACACTTAGAATCATAGAATCATAGAATATACTGAAATGGAAGGATCATTAAGTCCAACTTCTGGCCCAACAGAAGACAGTCCAAGAGTCACATCATATGCTTGAGAGCATAGTTCAAACACTTCTTGCACTGTCCACTGTGATCACTTCCCTGGGAAGCCTGTTCCAGAGATCAACCACCCTCTGGGGGAAGAACCTTTTCCTGATATCCAACCTAAACCTGCCATGGCTCAGCTTCATGCCATTACCTCAACTCCTGTCACTGGCCATGAGACTGAAGAGATTGGTAGTTGCCCCACAGCTTCCCCTTGTGAGGATGTCAAAGACCCTTAAGAGCCTGAAGAAAACAATTACTGGCTCAAAACAACTAAAGTGGGAGGTGGTGGACAGGGCAACTTCTGTGTAGGTGGGACCATGCATGGACCCACATCTCACCCCTGAAACCTCTAATCCAGCCCCAGAATGGCGATTGAGTCACTGACACATGAAAAGCCCTATCTGGAGGGCAGGACACAGGGAGACCAGAGAACATAAAAGCTTGTGTACAGGTATACATGTACTCACCACCCACTCTTTTGAATTTTATAGCAGCTGAAATTGCACTGTGTTCAATTTTTTTTTTCTCTCTCTCACTCTTTCTGCTCCTAACTTCCTCTTGAAATCTAGATAACTAAAAGTTGGATTAGTTAGAGTTTGCTAAATCAATGTTTTGTGAAAGTGTTTTATTTTGATTGAATGTTGCTTTAAAATATGACACATACCTTAGTCTACTGTAATGCTCTAAAATTTGGTACCAATAGTTTCTCAAACAACTTCCTGAGAACTTTGTTGGGTTCTCTCTTGCACTGTCTTAGGTTATTGAAGTACCTGAGCTCCGTTTTAAAAAATTCACTCAGAAGTCTGGGGCTTTACAAGACCACAATGAGGTGTCCCCTCAGTCTCCTCCAGAATGAAAAGACCAAGTAACCTCAGCCACGGCTCACACGACTACCTCTTCAGACCCTTCACCATCCTCATGGCCTCCTTTGGACATTGTTTTAGTTACAGCAGCCAGAACCAGTTTATCACTGTGTTGTAATGTTTCTTTCTTCACACCAATGACTCAGTTGTGGCAAGTCCCCTCTGGGGAGGAATCAGCACCTTCACATCCAGCCTGAGGGGTCAGCTCAGGTAATGGGCTATTAGGGACTGTCACAATAGGCAGTTGCAAGGACCTAGATCATCAAAGATTCCAGAAATATCCCAGAATTCACAGAGTTAAATCACCCATTGTGAAACTCCCCTGGGGGAGGTGCTGGTGCTGGACATTCCCATCTGAACCTGAACATTTATAATCTTGGGGTTTTGGGACTTCTGGTACCACTCATTGAATTCAAAGAAGGACCAGAACAGCAATAGGACTGTGATTGCGACTCTTGAGCAGACTGCGACCATCATCCTCATCAACAAGATTTTCTTTTTACTTTGCACTCAGGGGGACTGCGTTGTCCTCAGCACAGGGGCTAATGAGCTCCATTCTGTTTGTGCCCCGGGTTACACATCTGTTTTTTTGTGGGTTAAAAGCAATTTTTCTCTGTATCACTGTATTAAATTATAATCTTTTTAAGTAAACTGTAACTCTGATTTGTAATCTTTCTTGAATCGGGTTTATTTCTCCCACCAGTTTACTTTTAAACTAGCACAGACATTCTCTAATACTTTAATATCTTTCTTATATTGCAGTGATCAAAAATGCCACAGTATTCAAGATAAGGCTGCCTCAGTGAAGAGTAGAGCAAGCAATTGCCACCCTTGAGCAGCTGAAGAAACTGTGAAGGGATGTGATGTCAACACTTTTCTGGGCAGCTGTTCCAATGCTTGACCACTTTTTCAGTGAAGAAATTTTCCCTATTATCCAACATAAACCTCCTCTGGCACAATTTGGGGCTGTTTTCTCTTGTTATATTACCTGTGACCTCAGAGAAGGAACCTACCTCCACTTGGCCAGAATCTCCTTTTAGTCACTTGTAGACAGTAAGAAGGTCCCCTCCAAGCCTCCTTTCTCTGACACTTCAGGAAGTTAAAATGACATTTCAGGAAGGTTGTTACACCCAGTGACATCGATATGAGAATTTTTCGTTGGACTATTGTTCAGTTTAGAATGTGTATACTTTATAAAATTAACAAACAAAAGACCCCATCACCAAATACTTCTTTGTTGAATGGGAAATATTTTATATTCTACACTGTTTATATATTTCACTATACTGAATAACTGTTACTTGCTTATGATCTCTCTAACAATTTTCTGTACAAGTACTTCAAAAATTGTCTCCAGGTTCTAAACTCTGTAGTTATAGCAATGAATCATATAAACATTTTCATTAAAAAAGTGTCTCATGCAAGAGAAAAGGCAAAATATTATGTAATTGTACTTTTACATGGCAACAATGGATTTTTCTTCTTTTGATTTTCTTTTTTTCTTTTGATAGTTATCCTGAAGTTGGATTAATCTCATCTAACACTAACCACATTAACACTATATATCTGGTCTATGTTCGGAGTGTAAACTGCTTTGGTAGCCTATGGAAAGGAAAAGGCACCTCCAAATAGTGATTTATCTACATGTAGACAAATATTTGAGATGATTTTCCCATTTCTGTAGATGGCTAAAGTTGAGTAAAATTAATATGATACTCAGCCTTGTTATAACTTTCCATAACTTCTATTTTTCCACAGTGAAATTGGCAGCCTTTTATCCACCTGAATGAAACTCCTTAAATTTAATGAACTTGATTATCCTCTGATTCTCATAATTTTCACTGAAGTAATTTCATGGCTTTGACTGATATTTACTACAGTTATACACTAATAAAACAAGAGAGAAATACAGTCCAAGGGGAAAAAATTATTTAAGATGGGTAAAATCATCTGGGACTGAAAATGAATGCTGCTCTATTGAAAGTAATGTATCTATGTTGATTTAGATCACTTTAGCAGGGTTTTCTGCCTAAGTGGATGTAAAGCAGCTCAGACCTTACTCTACTTACAACTTATCAGCAATGGATGGAGAAGGGAGGTTCACATTGCTTTAGTGTTGGAGAAAGCTGAGCCAGCTTGACTCATCAATCCCAAATTTAAACATTCTGAGGATGTGAAGAATGGTGTTTCCTGACAAACTGGCACTGGTGAGGATGTGTCAGACAAAGTTTCTGATAAAAGAACCAACAAGTGATAGTACTGATAACTTATCTAAAGCTGCTGAGCTAAAGGCTGCTGAGCTGACACAGCTTGCCTGGAAACATATGATTGACAGTCAATCACTTTATAATATAGAAGCCCAGTCCCATTTTTTAACATCAGGTATTTCTAATACACTCCAGAAGTTTGCACAAAGATTTCTCCCTTGAGTGGGGATGCCCCTCAAGGTTACTCCTTGAGGCTCAGCAAAGATGTTTGCCCACAGTCATTACTATGGGTAAGTAACACCAATCACTACTTAATAATTATTTTTACATCTTTAATATTGTTTCTTCAATATTGCTTCAAAAAATAGTGGACTGTATTAATAGCTATAACTATCCATACTGTGCAGTAAATAATTCTGATTAAAGTCTTTTATTCTAATCATCATTGTTAATAAAAGTAATAATTTATTGTTTTAATATTAATATAGTTGGTTTACCATCTTTAATCTTGCATGAGAAAGTCATACAAAGGTTCAAGTACACCTAAATAATTCCTTAAACATAAATTGTTGGCTATGTCTGTGGATAAGATTGGATCCACACACCTAGACCCCTCTCTAAGAAAGATTTTACAAAGCAAGTGAGTCTTTTCTGCACCTCATGTCTCAACAGGAGGGTTTCGTTGATAAATGTTGCCTGGAGTTTCCATTCTGCACACAAATATGATCTGACATTCATCTGGTGCCTGTACATGGAATTGGATGGAAAGGATAACGACTAGTCTCTTCTTTTAATATATTTTTTTGAAGGAAAGCAAGTTTGTTAAAAGAGATTTCTGTGGGATTTCATCAATCAATTTTTACAAGATTCCCATGAAATAGATAAGGCCTGAAACAATATGTTCAGGGCCTTGTCAAACACATCTAATGTGTCTGTAATTCACACTAGGAGGAATGTTCAGGGTATTAAATTATCCACAGACTGTAGTTGAACAATTCAATACTCAATCTGCTAAGAGCTGAAAGAAACAAAAATCACATAAGGAATTCTTTTCTGAAAAAAAAATATTTTCTTTCTAATTTCTGATGTGTGGTGACAGTTCATCTTACATCATGTCACATTTGTGCAGAGCAACAAACCTGTTTTACAAATGGAGAGGGTAATGTAGAAGAAAAAAGGAAAAAAGAGAAGATGTGTTCAGAGGAATTCTTCTCCTCAAACAGATCCTTACACTATCAGTTTGGACTGTGAGCAGTCAATCCAAATTTAGCAGGCAGATGGAGACAGAGCAGATGAGTAAGTGGATCCTCTTTATTTGAGGAGCTGGCAGACGCTGTGGTTCACCAACCACCTGAGTTATGTTTTAAATAGGTTAGCATGT
This sequence comes from Anabacerthia variegaticeps, assembly GCA_035583185.1. Lineage (NCBI taxonomy): Eukaryota > Metazoa > Chordata > Aves > Passeriformes > Furnariidae > Anabacerthia > Anabacerthia variegaticeps. The sequence continues at coordinate 66,439,025 of JAWWEW010000088.1, read as the reverse complement.
CTATAATTTACAGCAAAAATGTAGTTAGCAGAATGAACAAGCTAAGCATCTGGTTTACATCGCTAACTGGAGGTGTGTTTCTTGAGGTAGTCTGAAAAGAGGAAGCTGACAGGAGGGAAAAACCCACAATGTTAAATAAAGGTCTTCTTCTTGAGAACATTTATTGACAGAACATCTCTGACAATGAAGAGGTTAAAGCATGTAGCTGAGCCTGAAGTTCATGGCTACTCACATTCATAGTCCAACTCATTTTTTGGGGGGACTGTAAGTCAGCTTCAGAGAAATTCATTTAAAATTACAATGATCACTTGCACTTAGCTCTGGAGATGTTAAAATTAGGGACCACACGTTGACGACTAAAATTTTCTGCAAATGAAGGCAGAAATAGTATCAGCTGGATATCCAACATTCCTGAATAGTCCTAGCAAAGAGACTTTATTTATTTCAAAAATACTAGCCCAGGACTTTTGGGAAAATCAAAACTAAATGATAAGTTGGTGACTTATTTAATATGCCACATCTCAACACAGTGCTTAGGTATGGGACACTTCATTTTTTGAATGAAACATCAAACTGAACACCTGATTGCGTGTGCTGTAATAAAGATAAGAGAAATTGTCTAATTAATTCAAAAATAGGGTGCTGTCTACTTATTACTCTTTGTGGCCGCCTCCCTCTTGCTCAGCTTTGGGTGGAGTTGTGTACAGGAATATCTAACATTTCTAAGCCATGCTTACAAGAAATACAAGGAATACTAATATTTATATGAAAATATTTCATGTTTTGCTACATAGATGTCCTAGAAAGCTATCTGTAGAATAAGCAGCTTTTCAAAATGGAAGATCTATAAACAGGAGAAGAACCAATGCATGTAGATGAGGGAGACTGGAAAGAGGACTGCTTCTGCAGGTATGTCAAGAAGACAAAGATTTCATTAAAAAAAAAACCCATTATTCTTGGACAGAGATGGTGTTGAAATCAGATTTTTAAAGTAGTAAACTCTTTGACTTAATGGTTTGGGAAGTTTAGATTTTTTTTGTTTGTTTTGTTTTCATTGCAGACCTATCATTAAAAAAATCCAAAACAAAACAAACCCAAAACAAAACAAAAAATCAAAACCAAAACATATATATAAAAATTTTATCTATTTTTTAATAGGTAGTCAGTAAAGTAAGGCAGTCAAAATATAGGTGTTAGTGCGTGTCTTATGTTTCACTCGTGCATCTTTCTTCTTCAGTCTTTCTCCATCTGAATTTTATCTTTTAGTGTGAAAGAGTGTTTGTATATTATTGTTTTAGAATCACAGATTCAAACAGTCATGGAATGGTCTAGTCTGGAGGGGACCTCTGCAAGTCACCTGCACCAATATCAACCTCAAAGGCCTATTCACGGTTAAATCAAGTAGCTTAGGGCTTGGGCCTGTCAGATTTTTAACATTTTAAAGGATGGGTAGTCCACAAATTCTCTGGACTTCTAGTTCTTTATTTGATCTTTTTTAGGCAGGTGGGAGAGTGGGGTCAAGGATAAAACTCCTAATACCCAGATGGAATTTTCTCTGTTGTAACTTGATCTTCTGGCCATACTGCCACAAATAGAGGCTCAGATGCAGTGAGCTTTCTCTGGAAAGACACGCTGCTGAGTTGTTCAACTCATCCACCCGGATACCAATGCTTTCTTCTGGTAAAGGCGTTTCCTACTGAGTTGGTACTCAGGCTGTACTATTACATACTTATTGCTGAATTGTTCCCATGTCACTGAACTACTAGTGTCATAAAAAAAAAAATAATACTTTCTGCCTCAACTTTATCAATCCAAATTTACCATACAATAGATTTCTTTCATTTCTTAATGTTTCTTTTCTGGGGTTTTGTGCTTGTTTGTTTTCCTTTCTCATTGTCTAATCACCATAAGTAGTACAAGGTCATGATGATGATTTACCAGCAGGAAAGATGAAGATGTCTCTGGACAAAGAACTTGTATCACTTTAATCATGTTAAATTAGATGTTCAGTTCAAACTAATCACACACTAATTTCTCATTGAAAATAGACACCTGAAAATAAATAAAGCAAATATGTGGGAAGACACTGAATTTTTAGATTATCTGTTTTGCTTAAGGAAGGTTGTTGTGCTCTGGCAGGGGGGAAAGGGGAGACGGTCCACACCAATTGAGGGTCAAACAGGAGTGAACAGTTTATTAAGGGAGCATGGGACTTATATAAGGTCGGGATGGAAGGTTCTGGAACTGGGGAGGAGATAAGGAAGGGGTTAAGGTGGAGCATGACACAAAATGGAAAAAAGGGTAGAAACCATGACATAAAAGGGAAAACTGGGGGGTGACACAGCCCCGCGCCCCCCGCTGTGGGGGGCTGGCGCTGCAGAGACCTGGTGGGCACGGGGCCGGAGCGGCGGGGCATTGGCGAGGCGGCACAAACACTGAGAGGGCTTTTAAACAGCAGCTTGGGGTCCGCCCTGCACCTGTTGAGTCCAAAGCCGATAAAACCTTTCTTTTAACATGGATTTCTTAGGTTCTGTACTTTTTCCGGTGTTCTGATTCTTTCACTCAGCAAAGTCCTTTGCTGGTTCCCCTGCAGAAGGCATCCAATTAGAATAGAAGCAATTGAATAGAAGAGATAAATTTAAGTGTGAATTAAAAAAAATAAAATACTTAAAGCAAAACAGATGTAAAAAAAACCCCAAACAAACAAACTAAAGCAAATGAAAACAAAACCCTTTACAAAGGCATAAGCTTCTGTGAGCTTTCCTGATCTTATTGAACAGAACAGTGAACATAATAAAATGAAAACATTGCAGAATAATCATAACAGCTGCTAGATCTTCCCATCCTTGCATTTTTTTTGGTGTGTGTGGTTAAGTCATTAAACTAACCTTTCATGGCTTTTGTATTCTAAGAAACCCAGGACATGAAATTCTCCCCATCTGTGGATTCTATGACCTCCACATTCTGAACAATGTCTGAAGTGAATTTTGTGTGGTAACTGCTGCAGCTTTCCCTTCTCAATAGTCTCTTTGCAGCACCTATATCCCAGATGAATAGCCAGCTTGATCAGTTTTTCCCTACCTTCTCTTGATAAATGTTTCCCCTTTTCCACTTGGCTGGCAGAAAGACAACCATTAAACGTTCATTTGTTTAAGCTAACAGACTGTGGTCATCTGCTCCCTGGGGAAGGCAGGAATCCAAACAGGTCTAAAATGGCATCGTTTAAGAACACAATCAATTCATTATCTTTTTCATAAAGTTCGCATGTGCACACATTAATCATAATGGAGTGGCACCAGGCATAAAGTTCTTACCTAAGCAAGTTCAGTGCTGCAGTATCTCTTTATCATTTAACTGCCTCTTGCATTTAGGCTTTTATTGTCTGCCCATTCAGCTGTTGTTTTATGAGTGCTGCTGTATCCTTTGTATGCATCTGTTGAACAATCTCCAGTGAACCTTCAAGCAGTGGGCCCCACATGAGTCTGTTTGCTCTGGATGCAGTGTACAGCTATAGACAGGAATGCTATAGCATGCTATATTTTTCTCCTACTTCTATATTTTATAAAAATAAAATAAAATTGACTATTCAATGTGGCTTTTGGACCTCAAGTCTGAGGGGCAGGCACCAATCTCTTCTCTCTGCTGACCAGTGATAGAACCTTAGGGAAAGGCATGAAGCTGTGTCTGGAAGGTTTAAGTCAGATATTAGGAAACTGTTTTTCACCTACAGGATAGTTAGGCACTGGAACAGGCTTCCCAGTGAAGTGAGCACTTCAAGATGCATTTCGACAATGCTTTCAGGCACATGCCATGATTCTTGGGGTTGTCCCGTGTAGGGCCACTAGCTGGATTTCAGTGATGGGTTGATGAGGGGAAACCAATGGATGTTGTCTGCCTTGACTTCCACAAGTCTTTTGACATTGTGTTCCATAACATCCTCATGAGTAAGCTCAGGAAATGTGAGTTAGACAAATGGACAGTGAGGTGAATCAAGAACTGGCTGAATGACAGAGCTCAGAGGGTTGTGATCAGCTGAGTACAATCCAGTTGGAGGCCTTTAGTTAGTGGTAAACCCCAGGGATCAATACTTGTTCCAGGCTTATTGAAACTCTTTATCAATGACCTGGAAAAAGGCATAGAATATGCCCTCAGCAAGTTTGCTGATGATGTGAGACTGGAGGAGGGGCTGATGCACCTGAAGGCTGTGCTGCCATTCAGTGGGATCTTGATAGTCTGGAGAACTGGCTGGAGAGAAACTTAATGAGGTTCAACAAGGGCAAGTATAGAGTCCTGCACCGGGGGGAGGAATAACCCCAAATACCAGTAGAGGTTGGGTACTGATCTACTAAAGAGCAGCTTTGCAGAAAAGAACCTGGGAGTCTTAGTGGACGATAAGATGACCATGAGCCAGCAGTGTGCCATTGCAGCCAGGAGGGCCAGTGGTATCCTGGGGTGCATTGGGAAGAGTGTGGCCAGATTGTGAAGGGAGGGGATCCTCCCTCCCTTCTCAGTCCTAGTACGGCCACATCTGGAGTTTTGTGTTCAATTTTGGTCTCCACATTTTAAGAAAGGGAGTTACTGGAGAGGGTCCGGGAGAAGGCAAAAAGAAGATGAGTGATCTGGACCACCTCTCTTATGAGGAGAGACTGTGGGATCTGGGCCTGTTTAGTCTGAAGAAGACGGAGAGGGATCTCATTAATGCAAACAAATAGCTCAAAGGTGGGTGCCAAGAAGATGGCGCCAAACTCTTCAGTGTTGCCCAGCGACAGGACACAGAGCAATGGCCAGAAACTAAAACAAAATTAGTTCCACTTAAGCATGAGGAACAACTTTTTTACAACTGAGGGTGACAGAACATTGGAAAAGGCTGCCCAGAGAGGTCATGGAGTCTTCCTCTTTGGAGCTATTCAAAACCCACCTGTTTGCATTCCTGTGTGACCTCGCCTTAGCAGGGGCATTGCACTGGATGAGCTCCAGAGGTCCCTTTGAACACTAAAATTTCTGTGATTCTGTGTGACTCAGTGCTCCTTCTGGGTCCCCTCGAACTCGGGACATTCCATGATTCTATGATGAAAAGAAATAGATACTTCATCTTTGATATTTATGTGGCCTGCACTATTGTTTCATCTGATTTTAAAAAGATTGTGTTTCTACTGAACAATTAAGTCCCACATCTGTGATTTTAGCATTAAATTACAACAGGGGGGAGAAGGTAACACTCATTTCTTGCTTTAAAATATTACCTTTTTTCCACTGATCTTGGTTCCTTGTTTGTGTTTTGGTGAGGTGTTTTTCAAAAAAAAAAAAAAAAAGGCCAATTAGTTTTTTGAAAGTATGAGTATGTTTCTCAGATTTCATTATTTCATTGCTGAATCATTAAACCCCTAAATTTTCATCTATAGCTTTAGCTTTTTTTTTTTTTTTTTTTTTTTAATATATGGGTATGACCTATCTGTTTACTCCAAAGTTAAGAGCTAAAGGTAGGATTCATATCCCTTAAATATATAAGGAAATGAGACATCTTACTTTAGACTGGAATGAAATTCACCCAGGGAGAAACCAATTTCTCTCCACTGTCTTTAGATATAATACAGATGGATTCCTTAGTAGAAATAACTTTTACATGAAATTTCTTAAAAGTAGGTCTTCAATAAAAAAGATTATCTTTTTACAGTAAGTAACTATCTCAGCATAGATGTCACACTGTGTGAAGTTTAGACTTTGTTTTTCTAACCTTGATGTAGACATTCAAAGTCAACCCTAGGAAGGGAGTTTAACACTGACCTCACTTGGTCAAAGCAATGTGAGAAACATCTATATCTTTTTGCAATGTGATTTGACAAAGCTATTTCAAAATACTACAAAACTACAAAACTCTTGAGTGGTAATAAAGACTTTTTTCCACTCTTTTTTTTTTTTTTTTTTTTTTTTTTTTTAATGTCAATTTATGCAATATAAATAATTGTTAGTGTCACAATAGAGAAGTTGGGTTTTTATTTTCCTTTTTTTTTTTAAACATGCATGCATATAGTCAGTAATCATTATCTTGGAAACATAAACTGAAGATACAGTTAGATTAAAATCTTTCAGTGGATCAGACTATCTGAAGAAAAGTTAATCAACTCTTAAATCTAATACTTTAGATGTAAAACTGTAATTAACAGCCTGTGCCTTTTGCTTCCCTCCTTTCTTTTATTCCTTAACATTTTGTGACTCTTTTAATCATGTTTTTAAAGAAACCTTTTCTGTCAGTGCTCTTGAGGATAATACATTCTGGCAGATGCCAGAGATTTGGGAAAAAAAAGAAAAAAAGCAAACAAAGCACAAAATCCAACGGAAACTGTTAAAGTGGCTTTTTCTCTCTGTGTTTTCAGTGTGTGTCATGGAACATCATAGAAAATGACATGAGTGATAGCAACCTGATGTGAGTCAGATGACTTTCAAGGGAAAAATGGTACATATTCTCTGAAGATTTCTTCTGCTCTCAAGCAGCCCACATTGTCTTGGAAAATAACACATACTGTCACAAAGTGGCAGGAAATATGCCAGAAGCAGAGGGGTTAAAATCTGTAACTTCTGTAGCTGTTCATAAAGAAAAATATAACAAAAGAAAGCAACTCCCATTAAAAGTCCTCCATCAAAGTGGTGTCATTTCAAGAAAAACTTTCTAGAATTTTTTTTTTTTTTTAATATGAAGTTTAATCTGTTATGCTGATTTTGTCTGGGATAGAGTTAATTTTCCTCACAATGGTATCGGACTGTGTTTTGGATTTGTGCTGAACATAGAGATGCTTTTGCTGTTGCTCAGCAGGGCTTACACAGAGCCAAGATCCCTTCTGCTTTCTGCACTGCCAAGCTGGTGAGGGGGCTGGAGGTGCACAAGAGGTTGGGAGGAGACACAACAGAGAGAGATGACCAAAACTCATCAAAGGGACAGTCCAGACCCTATGACATCATGATCAGTATATAAAGTGGGGGGAAGAAATAGACAAGTGGATGTTTGGATTGGTGTTTTCCTTGGGAAGGCTGAACACCCAACTGCCCATGGGAAGCAGTGAATCAATTCCTTGTTGTGCTTTGCTTGTGTGCATAATTTTTGTTTTCCCTATTAAACTGCTTTTATCTCAATACACAAGTTTTCTCTCTTTTGCTCTTCTGATCGTCTTTCAAATCCTATAGGTTGGGGAGTGAGCATGTGGCTGGTGGAGTTTTTTGGCTGGATGGGATTAAACCATTATGTCTGTTTTCATAAAATTTTCTTTAGAACCAATTCTTACTTTTCAACATTACAGCTTAGAGAACTGAAATATATATTACCAATACTTTTTGTTTTTTTCTTTTTGAGAGGGGGTGTTATTTGTGAAATATAGTTTGGTTTATAGGTTTACATTTTAATAAAGCATAAATTTTTGAACATTTTTGAAACTTTTTTTTTTTTTTTGCTTTTTATATTGTACTTTTAGAGATTTTCAGATTAGTTTTTTGGGGAAAAAAAGCAAAATTTATTTTTATATATATTCTAAAGAAAGTGTGACATATTTTTTTCTATAATGATTTTCTTTTAGGCCACAAAGTGTCTTCTAAAAGAAATATATACATGTATGTATACACTTGTATATACACTGTGTATTCACTCTATTTTAGAACATCATGCTCCTAGTTGACATATCAGGTACATTGCTGAGCCAAAAAAGTGTGATTTTTAACAACTTTGAAGGTTGAAGAACAGGAGAATATGGTGCTTATGCTCTGATTGTATTTTTGTTCTAGAGATGACAAAACTGGAATCAGGCTATAACTGACTAAGAACAAAACCTTAATTTTAGACACAGAATTAGAAAAATCTCTGATTTCCCACTTAAAATCTAAATTCCTTAATCATTATGATTCCTTCTTTAAAATGTGTTTTGTTATTGTCATGATGTAAAAATATTTGCCATGTATTGTTTCATATTTTTAAAAATTATTTAACCTTTTCTAAATTTTTGACTTTATTGTTTATGTGCTTTTTATGAAAGCCAAATATACTGAATTACATGCCATTTTATTTTTACATTTTTGGGAGTGAAAGAAAACATTTCAATAACTTCTCCAAAAGTTACTGTCAAACTCCCCCACCGAAATAAGAATTATCTGAGCACAGTGTGATGTGGAAACCAGAGACAGAGGGACAGAAGGTGTCACGAAGCAAGATTTTTGTGAAAGGAAAGTCACCCTGGAACAGGTTAGAAAGCGCTGGTAAGAAACTGTATTGAAGGAAGAATTCTAGTCAAGAAACTCTTCAAAACAATGCATGAACGTTGACACCAGTGAGTCATGTTCAGAGTGTGTTGACTTCCAGTTTGTTTTTAACTTCTGTGTAGAAAAACTTGAGCACAGGTAATTCCAGGATTGTATTATTTGGGAAGCTTGTTCCCATAAGCTTTTTCATCACAGATATAACAGTTTTGAATAGTTCTAACTATGTAGGATAGACTTGTTATTAAATAGCCACATTTCAATTGTTATCTTTTTACCATCAGCACAGAAGTCAGATTTGGCAAAACAAGCATCCCAGACCTCTCTCTTGAATTTAGCCATCCTCAAAGGCTCGTAATTTGTGTTCATGGTATCCATTGCACCTGTGAAACAATAAAGTTGTTGTTAAGAACAAAGATTTGTTTAATTCCACTAGTTGTTTCTCCAGTTCTGTAGCTACTTAAAGTAATTTCTAAATGTTCATTCACAGCTAAGAATTAATAATGTTTTTCTACAGGGAATAGCAGAATTGTCTGTGAAAGAAGAAAATAAACAAAAAAATCCAAAAAAAATGCTGTCAAGAACTTCAAAGACACTATCAATCAGAGAATTGTTGGTTTATTTGTTTTTTTTTTATGGTTTCACTTATTCTACTTATTTGTGTTGGGTCAAATCTAGCAAAAAGTAACGCTTTTGATATCCATATTTGGATGAAAATCTATGTGCAATCTCTGCAATTTGTTTTGGGTTAACACACATCGCAACACAAACATCACCTTTTGTTTCAAGTAGTAATATTATATTTATAAAATTTCAGTCTCTTTTCCAGCTCTTGATGGTGTTGATGAGTAACTAGGGTAGAATGTTTTAGAAAAATAAATTTCTCGGTTTTTTCCCACTATGAGAAATAAAAGCAACAAGGTTGCCAATTTTTCTTTATTTTTTCATCTTAGAACATAGATGCTTCCTTCCTTCCTTCCTTCCTCCCTTCCTTTCTTCCTTCCTTCCTTCTGAATTCCTTCCAAATTCCTTTCGAATTCCTTCCTTCCTTCCTTCCAAATTCCTTTCTTCCTTCCTTCTGAATTCCTTCCAAATTCCTTCTGAATTCCTTCTGAATTCCTTCCTTTCAGATTCCTCCCTTCCTTCCTCCCTCTGTCCCTTCCATTTCCCTCTCTACAACCTATATATTTTGTCTTTCAACATTACCCTCTGAACTCTTAATCAAGTTACTCACTAGAAATTTTACTTGAGTGTCTACTTCTGCCTTACTTTTTCCACTTGGTACAACTTAATAAGCTGGAAATACTCTTTTACCCACATTTAGCTCTATAGCCAAACATCGAAATGTGTGTTCCTAATGATTTCTTGTCTTTTTGTGTTCAATTCTCACTATATTGAGTGGAGACTTTGGATAGGATTTTGTACTGTTGTTCACAGTGGTGTCTAGTGTCCTTTCAGATTGTTGAGTGTGCTCTCCCCTTCAGCTGTCATTTCTAAAAGGATGGGGATCACAATTTGTCTTTGAGTTGTGCCTACTGATCTAATTAAGGTGATATGACTGGTCTCTAAATCCAAAGTAAACTGAATACCTGGCCAAATGTAGATTCCACTTCAGGATTTGAATTGGTTCACCTGAGTGGATGATTTTGTTATAGCTCATTTCAGTGCAATGGGTACATGGACACAGGTAAAGATCAATACAGTCCATGCTACTTGCTATGTAGTTAGCAATTCTAGCCGGCAATAACAGAGCAAATTACGTCTCATATTGCTCCCAGACCTATATGAAATGCTTTTGGCTTGGTATAACACAATAATTAAGAAAGATTTTTTTTTTTTTAATCTATTATTGTTATTACTTCTAGTGTGAAGAAAAGATAGTCTTATCCCAATTACATTTATATTTGTGTATTGGGTTTGCATAACAAGATTTTTGTAGTGGAAGGGGCTACAGAGGTGGGTTCTGTGAGAAGCTGCTGGAAGCTCTTCCTCCATGTCCAGCAGAACCAATTCCAGCCAGGAACAGGACACACCCACCACTGGCCAAAGCTGAGCCTATCAGATGATAGTAACACCTCTGTGATAACACATTTAGGAAGGTTAAAATAAATAAATTGTTGAACAGGTGTAATTGTGTCCAGAGAAGAAGGGAGTGAGACCAGGTGAGAGGAACAGCCCTGAAGACACCGAGGTCAGTGCAGAAGGAGGGGCAAGAGGTGCTCCAAGTGCTGGAGCTCAGATTGTCCTGCAGCCCTTGGGGGAGCCCATGGAGGTCCATGGGGAAACAGAGATCCACCTGCAGCCCCTGGAGGAGCCCATGCCAGAACAGGTGGATGTCCCAAGGGTGCTCTGATCCCTTGGGGAAGACTATCCTGGAGCAGGCTGTGACAGGGACCTGCAGACTCATGAAAAGAGGAGCCCACACTGGAGCATGTTTTCCTGGGAGGACTTGTGGCTCTGTGGGAGACTCACACTGGGGCGGCCTGTGCCTGAAGGACTGCACACCGTGGAAGAGTTACCCACACTCAGGCAGTTCATGGAGAACTGTTGTCTGTGGAATAGACTCACAGTGAAGAAGTTCTTGAAGGACTGACTCCTGTTGGACCAGGGTAAGAACTCTGACTCCTCTCCCTGAGCAGTATCAGGAAGAATCTCTGATGAACTGACCATGACCCCCATTCCCTGTCACCCTGTGCTGCTTAGTGAGGGTTGGGAGAGCCTGGGAAAGAGAGGTGAGGGGGAAGTGTTTCTAAGATTTTTTTTTTTTTTTTACTTATTATCTGCTGCAATTTTGATTGGTAATAAATTCAGTTAATATCCCCAAGTTGAGTCTATTTTGCCTGTGATGGTAATCAGTGGATGATCCTTCCCTGTCCTTATCTCAACTCATGAACTTTTTGCTATATTGTGGAGAAAAGTGATAGAGAGGTTTTGGTGGGCACCTGGCACCAAGCCAGGGTCAACCCCCACCCTGTCCACTCCCAAATTTGCATACTTACATTTTAGTTAGCTATTGTAAAGTGAGATGAATTCAGCTTTCAGTGGACACCAAAACAAAACTAAATGGTTCATGATGGCACAAATCAGATCTGAACTCAAAGGAATATTTTAGGTGCTAAAAGAATTATTTGAAAAGTGCTTCAATAAATACTGAGATAAGAAGAAAATAGTAACTTCTCTGTTTGTAAATGAACCACATAAATAATAAAAATAATAAAAAAAAACCAAAAATACCTGAGGAGAAGCAACATAAAAATGATGTGTAAATATAATTTTGCTGCAATTTTAACCATATAGTATTGCTCATATAATAAAATATTTTATGATTCATGTATTTATCATGCTCCATATTTGAGATACATCTTGTCTCTATACACATGTATTTTTCTCTTTAAAATGTACATTTGTTCAGAGATATGGTCTTGGAACTTACAGTTCATAATTGATCATTCTGGTTATTCTAACTCTACTTCTGGGCTAGCACAGAAAGAATGACACTACTATACTTAACAGAAGAAAGCTCTTCGTGGCAACAACCTTCAGGGCTCCTACATGTGTTAAACTGTCCTGCTCCTACACTCAAAGAAGAAAAAAAATCAATGCATTTGCTAGACTAGTTGTTATGCAATCTGGTATCTGGACATCACACACCGATCATGCTGAGAACTCATCGCTCAGCTGATGAGCTCTGTGGACTCTCAGTCCCATTCATCCAGCTGATGAGCTCATATCAACCACACATTTTCCTGACAAATGCAGTTTCCCAATGAAGCCTGCTGAAGTCCTCAACAAAATGGGTGTACAAAGGGATTTTTTTTTTTTTGTCAGAACAGATGAATGAAATACCATTCCTTCCCTCTTGTTTCTGTGCTGCTTTTCTTTTCTTTTTAAAAACAAATACAAAACCCCTGTAAGTTTCAGTAAGTATATTCATGAAAAATCTAGTTCTTGCCTTTTTTTTTTTTCTTAATGAGAACAAATTTTATCAGGTTTGAAAGAGATATGTAAGAAGTGGATCATGAAAACTTTGTGAAATATATCATATCTCCTATTCTATTATTTTATTATTATTATTGTTGTTTTTATTATTATTAATTTCTATTCAGATGCTTCCTACAATGTAATCAATTTTATTAGTGATGTATCAGTTGTAACTGAGGTGTTTTTCTAAAGGGTCTCATTCAGTCACTAATAAAAATCTGTGAAAAATTCTGCAGAACAATAATAGAACTTCCTTAAAAGAAGGGAGGGAAAAAAAAAAAAGTTAAAAGAGTGTTTGCCCAGCTTGAATAATACCCCTTCCAGCAAAGACTGCACAGTAATATTTATTTACAAGTTTTTTACAAATTTTATTTACAAGGGGTTTTTTAAGTTTTTCAAGGTAAATTCTACACTTTTCACCTTGAGTTCCATTAGATCCCCAAATTAGAAAGGTCTGAGGTTTGGAGGGCTCATCTGTTTTTATTTGTTATGTTTGTTATTATTTTGTTGTTGTTGTTTCCACCCTCTCCTTCTTTTTTTTTTTTTTTTTTTCTTCTTATGTAGTATCTTAGTATCTTGCTATTATTAAACAGGGAAGACAAGATGTGGTAGGCACAGAAGGTGTCATTCATCACTGAATTTAATCACTTACATAAATATATTTACATAATGACTTATACTGATATAATTTTATTGATAAAAACAGTCATCTAGGATTTGACCAAGTTGTCTGTACAAGGTCCCAAAACTCCCCAAAGGAAAGCCCTGAAAGAACCTTTGAATTAGCTTTGTTAAAATAATGATTCTGAGTACTATTTTATTTTTAATAAAAAGAAGATAAGAGCC
>JAWWEW010000088.1:66403651-66414955 GCA_035583185.1 Anabacerthia variegaticeps | reverse complement strand
GGAAGTTTTTTTTTGTTTTTGGAGGGGGGGGGTTTGTTTGTTTGTTTTTTTTGTGTGTGTCTTTTTTTGCTTTTTTTAATGGTAGAATATACTATAATATCTCTCTTTCAACTCCTTCTTTGTTCTGCATTTGAGAGTTCACACTTCCTCTTGTGCCCCTCAGAAGCTGGGTTTGAATACAGAGCTAGAGCCTTATGGGTGTCAAGAAAAAAAAAAAACCCAGCTTGATGAGGCTCTGAGCTCTGCCCATGGCAGAGGGGAGGGGTTGGAAGATGATCTTTAAGGTGCCTTCCTATCCAAGCCATTGAAGACAAGATCTCCCCATGTTAAATTCAAGACAAACTCAGAGTGTGGACAAACATGCTACAGCAACAGAGCTTGAGAGAAAAATAGAAAAAAAGAATGAGAATAAAATAAGAAAAGTGAGATTGATATCTCTTGTCAACTAAGAGACAGAAACCCAAAAGACAGGCAATAAGGAGAGTGAAATAAGCTTTATCTTGCACATACACACTAGGTACAGTATCAACATAATGAGAAACTACCATATGACAGAAATGCCTTATTTTGTATGATAATTTACAGTATATTTTGGATAAAATCCATCCCTGTAACAATGAATAAAATTAAAAATAAAGAGGAAGAATGCAAATATAAATCAATGTAACTTTTTTCTGTCTCACTTTACATATTTGTCCCTTCATGGGACATACCACCTTAATTTAACTGAGATGTTTCAAGTAGCAGGAAAAAGGCTTATTATTATGATTGTTATTATTATCATTATAGTTATCATAATGGTCACCATCAGTATCAAATATATGACCAAAAGGTGTTAACCATTCATTTTGATAGCTGTGTTTAACAGGATGAGAAGTAAACAGGAAAAATAAATCTCACCATCTGTTTAATGCTATGCTTTTGCTTAGAATTCTAGCAATGAAATAACACTGAATTACTGTACTTCCAAAATGCTCCTTCTAAAACTTTGACTAGAAAACCATATATATTAATTACATGTGCACAATATCGTGCCACTGATGACACACTGAAGACATCTTTAAAATTGTTATTAAAATGTCTTCAATAGATTAACTTCTGACTTTATTTACTTATTCTACTTAAAATATAAAACATGTTGTCATCTTCAGGGAGATGAATAGAACAATTCAACAGAATTTAAATGGGAAGTCCTACCAGTATAGAACTATGTCTCTGAGTTTATGGACTCATACATTCATCTCATCAAAGGTTTATCTTCTTACAGTAATGCGTGATAAATAACAATAACAACACCATGACTGGTTTCAAAATATACTAAGATACTAAAGGTAAATTTCTCTGATTTAGTTATTTTAAATATAGTTACATTTAGATTCCTTATCAGCTTTGCAAAGTCACCTTAAGGTCTTAAATTGTTCAGGGGTTTTGTTGGGCTAATGCTTTCTGTCATGCTTAATCAAACAATCAATTTTAACAGAAGCTGATTGTCCAAATAAGTTTAGGTTAAATTCCAGGTATTAGATAACATCTCCAAGTTACCAGAAATAACAAATTGCCAAAGCTGGTTTTAACTAGGTGATAGTAGCAGACCTGACAGAAGTGTACTTTAAAGTGTTATACACCTGGAGGCATGGGGTGGGGGTCAGGTTCTGTGGAAGACTATAAAGATATTTAACAAATATTCTGTGAAATGGATAATGGCTTCCACAATCAGTTCCACTGATATAAATTAGGACCTTTGATAAAGCCAGTGGAAGTACACTGGTATAAAATTTAAATAGATAAGAACAGAATTGACATCCCAGGGTGACTGAAATCTTAAGCACTTACCATGGAGGAATTGCAAATGTGTTGAGGTCCTAGTTTGAGTTTACACTTTTGCAACCTAACTCCCCAAGTTCTAGATCTGTAGAGATCAGTATTAAACTTTGTTCAGAGTAGTACCAGCAAATCTGAGTTATGATGTGTATAGAATTATAAGTATGTTGAAATAGAAAGCATAAAGGTACATGGTATCTTCTATCTGTCTATCTGTCTCTGTTTTATCACAAACTTACAAAAACATAGGTATGTTGCCATCAACACTGTAAAAATGCAATAAATTTCTATCTGGATCTTCTGGTAGCCACAAGATTTTTATGCAGCAACTACTGCATAAAAACAGGACCAGTACCATTAGTTGTCATTTTGAGCTTTGGAGCATGTCCTCCTGCAATGTCAGATCCTAGCAGCAGGATTATAACCCAACCCAAGCAAACACAGACTGAGTCAAGACAAAGACTACTTTTGTCCAGAGTGTAAGTCCCTGATGTCACATGGTAGGTGAGCAATTGCCTTATGAGTCAAGGACAGAGGGTTATAGGGAATACAGTGACATCAGACCAGTGACCTGTCACTGGTGGGGTTCCACAGGGCTTCATCTTAGGCCCTGTGCTCTTCAACATCCCCATAAATGACTTGGACTGGAAGGGGTACTGAAAAAGTCTGCAGATGATACAAAACTGGGAGAGTCTGTTGAGCCCCTCGAAGGGAGGGAGGCCTTGCAGAAAGATTTAGACAAATTAAAGGACTGGGCAATCACCAACCTTATGAAGTTCAGCATGGGAAAGTGCTCAATTCTGCATCTGAAGTGGAGCAACCCTGCATGTCTGTACAGACTGGGGAATGAGATGCAGGAAAGCAGTGCCAGGAAAGGGCCCTGGGGATCCTGATCAGGGGCCAGTTGGCCACGAGTCAGCAGTGCCTGGAGCCAGGAGGGACATCCCTGTCCTGGGGGACATCAGGCACAGCATCGCCGGCTGGGTGAGGGAGGGGATTGTCCCACTCTGCTCTGCACTGGGGCGGCCTAATCTGGAATGTTGTGTTTTGATCACTGCAATATTTAAAAAAATCTTAAACTATTGGAGAGCTTCCAAGGAAGGGCAACAAAGAGGGTGAAGGACCTTGAGGTGAAGTTGTGTGAGGACACTGAGGGCACTTGGTGTGTTCACCTGGAGAAGAGGAGACTGCAGGGAGACCTCATTGCAGGGACAACTTCCTTGGGAGGGACAGAGAAGGGGCAGGCACTGATCTCTGCTCTTGTGGGACCAGGGACAGCACCCAGGGAGTGGCCTGGAGTTGTTTCAGGGGAGGATTAGGTTGATATTAAAAAAAGGCTCTTCCCCCAGAGGGTGGTGGGCACTGAACAGGCTCCTGAGGGCAGTGGGCACAGCCTCAAAGCTGCCAGAGCTCAAAGAGTGTTTGGAAGATGCTCTGGCACACAGGGTGTGACTCTTGGGGATGGTCCTCTGCAGAGCTGGGGCTTGGACTCGATCCTTGTGGATCTCTTCCAGTTCAGTATATTCTGTGATTCTGTAATCCATAGGTGTGTTTTGCATGTCTGCAAAGAGTCACTTTTATGAGTGTTGGATCCTTGCAGTGCTTTTGGTTTTTGTCCCTCCTGCAAAGTTTTGCGCATTTAGAAAGCTTGCAACTTGGCCTGATTTCAGCAAACATAAACTTAAAGCCTCTCTATGTGATTCAAAGTTGAAATTGAATTCCCTTAATGTAAATAATTTATATTTTTTTGTTATGAAATAGCCTTATCGATATGGATTCTAAGATGATTATTTTGTCCATTCTCCTCTTTGAAATCCATTGTACTTTTAATTTAAATTCATCATTTATTGCCTTTTGGTTTGTTTTGGTTTTATTTTTGTTTGTTTTTTCTTTGCTTGTTTTTTCTTTGCTTGTTTTTTTCTTCTTGTCTTTTTTTTTTTGGGTAAACAAAAACCCCAAACAAACAAAAACCTAAATCAAGTAAAAGAAAAAGAATATAAATTGGCCAAATGAAAGTTTGATGAGGACAGCAGAGGCCATTTTACTAACTTTGAAATACCTTGACTCTTGTTAATATATTCATTTTCAGATTCCTGTGGGAAAAATTTCCTTCAGCTATTTTATTAATACCTAGCATAGAAATAAATTAAATAAAATAAGCATAATTTTAAGGAAAATAAAACCTGAGTTATAGTTTAAATAAATAAATAAAAATATCAAAGGAAATATCTGCTTTCAATGAGGGATCAGGAAAGGTATATCAAAAATACTGTCTGACACAAGTAAGCTTCTCAAATCAATTTAAATCACAGGGAATCATAGAAAATAAAACAACTAGGAATAAATTTATGTAAACGACTTTCTGATTAAGCTGCAGGAAAAATGAAAATATAAATAGACAAGTAAAATGGGCTATACAAAGCTAGAAGTGAAGATTCTTTCCCTTTTCTTTTTCTTTCTTTCTTTCTTTTTTGAAAGTGAAATATTACATTTGATTCTAAAGTACAAGTTAGTTGTCATATACTTGGAAGAAGAGTTCAGGCCCGGAAGAGAAATTTCCTTGGAGCTGTTTTTCTGTTTAACCGAAAAACTCAGTGACTAGAACATCTTCAATTCATTCATTCTTTGACAACATTTGAGCAATACAACTCACCTCTTAAAGGAATTGTTCAATATTTTTATCTCCTGGATAGTTGAAGGAAAATTTCTCTAACTCTTGTTATTATTTTTTTTCTTCCTGTACAAGCAACTATAATTCCCATAGAACCATGAATTTTAAAAATTCTGTCTCTCACCTTGTACTTAAAAAGTGCTGAATTTTCCCAGCTCCAAATGAAAGAAAGATTGAGGAAAATTGCCTTCTGAAAATCTTGCTATCAGTGTGGTGAAGAGCAGGCATAGTATCATAGAATTCTTTACATTAGAAAAAAACTTTAAGATGATAAAGTCCAACCCTTAACCCAGCACTGCCAAACCCTCCCCTAAATTGTGTTCCCAAGTGCCACAGGTCTTAAATACTTCCAGGCATGGTGTCTCAATCCTTTCCCTGGGAGCCTGTTCCAACACCTGACAACCTTTGCAGTAAAGAAATTTTTCATAATATCCTATCTAAATCTGCCCTGGCACAACATGAGGCTGTTTCCTCTCATACTATTGCTTGTTACTTCCTTTCAGGCAGTATGCAGACCATAAGGTCTCTTCTGAGCCTCCTTTTACTCCAGGCCTGGAGCAGCTTGTGACTCAAGGGCAGGGCCCAGCACCTGGCCTTGTTAAACCTCACACAACTGGCCTTGGCCCATCAATCCAGCCTGTCCAGTTCCCTCTGCAGAGTCTTCCTACTCTCCAGCCAATCAACACTCCCACCAACTTGGTGTTGTTCGCAAACTGAGAGAGGGTTTGCTCAATTCTCTCTTCCAGATAATTGGTTAAGATATAAAACATAGCTGGGCCCAATACTGATCCCTGGGTAGCACCACTGGTGACCACATGCCAGCTCGATGTAACCCCATTTACTGCTGAATCATCCACTCTAGGGAATTAAGACTTTAATCCAAAATGTTTGCTTACTGCCTTTCAGAGCACTGTTGTATTTACTCCTACATGATATCAACACACATAGACGTTCTCTTTCATTCTTAGTGTTATAAGTGGTAGATAGAGTCATAGAGTATAACAATACTTTCCATTCCAGTTTGACCTCCATTTCAGTACTTACTAATTTTTTATATAATTACAGAAATGAAACAGTTTTGATATGAAATTTATTTGCTTGATCATTTAAGAAGATTTTTGATTTCTGAAGTACTCTATGTAGAAGTTAAATTCCTCTTGAACTTAAAAAATTAACATGATGAGCAATAGGCTCTAGCCAGTAGGCTTATTATTATGTGATACTTGTAAATTTTGGATTGCTAAATAGATTTTTTTTTTTTCCTAGTGGACAAGAAGTTTGACCAAAAATGAACTAAGTTTGGGGCTAGGCTAAAAAAATTATTTGGTGGTTGGAAATTATTAAAACTGAAAAATATAACTTTCTTTATGGGAAGGAATGTTGAATTCTATTAGTATCATAAAGATAGAAAAGAGCAAGTACATGCATTGGCATAATTTGCCATCTCTGCTTCCTCTCTTACCTTTGGGCCTTTCTTCTGTCTTTCATTGCATTGTCAGCCCAATTTTTTGTGGTTTTCGTGTGTTTGTTTGTTTAATATCTTTAAACATCTCTTCAACTTAACCCTTTTTTTTGTTTGTTTGGGGTTTTTTTGTTTGTTTGTTTTTGTTTGTTTGTTTGTTTCAAGTTTTGACCAGGAATTCTTACGAGCAATCTTGACCAACATTCCTCCACCTCTGACATAGTATCTTCTTGGTACCTTTCTATTAGAAACCAAGCATGCAAACCATCTGTCCATTTTACTATCAAAGAAACACCTCTCCTCCTCTTAGATTTGGTGTCATTACCCTGCTGACTTTCTCACACCAGTACTCATATTCTTCAGCCACTTTGGATATTGCTGTTTTTGACAACTAAGCAAGAGGTGGCAATTCACATATTCTGATTACAATGCTTAAAATTCATATTTCACTTCTCTGTTTCTCTGGTTTTTTCCTCCACTTCTTTCCTTATTTCTCCCTTCTCTTCACCTCCCTTCTTCAGAGACAAAACCTTTTACATTATTCAGGTCTTCATTACATGCTATATTTTTGTTTTGCTTGTATGTGAAACTTTGAAGATCTGTAATTCTTTTCAACAGCCGGGGTCTTTGGTCCCCTTACTCATATGCAGTGTTATGGTACTTGAATTAGTATTACCCTTCAAAGACCAATATTTCACAGAGACAGCAGTCACTGTGTAATGAGCTTTGCTAAAGCTGTTAATGCCAAAATGCATTTTTGTCTACAAATGTTTTCTGTCTTTGCAACCAAAAGAAATGTTTGATTGGAAAATTGCCATGTCGTCAGCAATGAATTTTGCATTTCCTCACAAAAACAAGATTTAAATACAATTTTGGAGAGCTTTTGTTGTTAATTTTGTTGTGATTTCTCTTCCTAATGAGCAGAGCAGGGATTGTGATGTGATAGCTGCCACATTGTGGAATAAATGGAAGAAAATATGAATATCAAAAATTTTAAGCCCCAAAATGTGTTAAATGTTCCGAATATCTACAAAGAAGTGAGCCCACATAAATGAAATTCTTGAGGCAGCCTTCTAAATAAGGCAATTCCTTTTTCTCTGCATAAACCCCAACAAAGATCTGCTAAAAGAAGCTCTGCATGCAATCTTAATGCAATATTAACTTAGGCTCACCGAAAATAAGAGGACATCATTACTTGCAATACATCTCCCCTCCCTCTTCCTTTTTCCTTTTCCTCTTCTCTTTTCCCTTTCCTCTTTCCTTTTCCCATCCATTTTTCTTCTTTCTTCTTCCTTTTTCCCTTCCATTTTTCATCTTCCATCTTCTCTTTCCCATTCCATATTCCATCTTTCCTCTTTCCTTCTTCCCCTCATCTTCCATCTTTCCTCTTTCCTTCTTCCCCTCCTCTCCTTTCCCCTTCTCTCCCCTTCCTTCACTTCCCTTTTCCCCTTTCCCACTTCCCCTTTTCATCTTCCCTCTTCCCTCCTCCCCTTTTCCTTATCCCCTTACCTCTTATCCAGAAGCAGCAGGGTTTAAAACACAGTTAATTCAGTAATTACATACTTGAATTCCTTTCAGACTCTTAGGTAAATACCATCTGGTCCTGATGATTTGTTACTTTTTATCAATATGTCTAAAATCTCCTCTGCTGACACTTCATTTTGAGACTGACATTCAACCACAAAGAAACAACCAAATTTCCCAACCTCATAAGGAACATGGATATGAAGAATTCATTTTTCTTTTCTTTTATGACATTATCTTCCTTGTATGATTCTTTTACATCTTGGTCATTTGTAAATCCTATAAACTCTCTGGCAAGTTTCTTGGCTTTGACGGATATGAAAAACTTTTTTATTATTACTTCTTTTATTTTAGAAACTTCAGTGGCTTGTTTCTCACACTAATCTTTTCATCCTATTTTTATTAAGTTTTAACATTTGACTTGTCCGCAGTCAAGCCTTTTTGCTATTTTCATTGAGTGCACATGCCTTCCACTTTTGAAAGATATTGATTTATTTCTAAACTAGACTGGAGGGGGTTACTTTGTTTTCAAGGATGACACAAATGAAAAAATATGAGAAAACCAGGAAAAAAAGAAGACTGTTTACTTAAAGGAACAAATCTCAGTGGGTATTAAAATAAGGAAATAGGAAATAAAGGAAATTAATCATATAGTTAAATTTAAACTGTATCTAATGTCAAGTTATGAAGCAAATAGGTACTTCAAGGATGTATTTTTTTCATTCTACTTCAGTATTTGCAGCAACTACTCCTCGGAAGAAGGGCACTATTCATGCTGTTTTCTTACCCTCAACACTATTCTCCATAACCTTCCTGATGGCAGCTTGAACAAAGCAAGCCCACCTTCATGTGGCAACACAAAGGTGTGTCTTGGCTACTTTAAAGAATTTGCATTTTATAGTCTAGATGTATTACTCATAATATTTTCCAATAGCTTAGAGGTCCTACAAGGGTACAGCCAGACCATCCAGTTATCAGAACTAAATTTTGCAAAGATCTGGAACCTGCAATTCAAAACTGTCAGGTTTTAAGTCAATTTGGAAAGGTCTCTGATATTTTAAACCTTATGCAGCCATTCCCCATCAATGGCAAGGAAGTAGAAATGAATAAATAATTAGAGAATATCCCTAGAGACTGAATAGAAACCTGATAATTTCATATGTTGAATGAAATTCAATGAAACAGTTTTTTAATACTGAGAGGTATTGTCTGTTTATTTAGGATTTGGATTGTGGTTGGTTTGGGGATTTTTTTTTTTTTATTTTTTTTTATTTTTGGTGTGTTAAAGTCTTGGTTTCCACAACAATATTTAAAAAAGTGTCATAATGCTTGTCAGGACATGCTAGCTTTATTTTAGAACTTATTTATGCTCAAATCAAACTGGAACTAAAACTTAACAACAGTTGCATATAACTGTAGAACAAGACTTTTTCTTGATGTAAGATTCTAAAGGCAGGCTCCTAAAAGGCAGAACCAACTAAATTAAACACCAGTTTGCTGAAGTTTTGAGTACCTGTGGTTCCTTGTTGTATTCATCCAAACTGAGAATGCCTAGCGGTGCCTCATCAAACCTACTCTCTTTCAGTTAGTGATTTATAAGGGTTTAAAGTTCTGTCTGTGGAATTTGTATTTTTGGAATATTAGGGAGATTTGCTACACAGTCTCTTGGTATTCCGAAATATTTAACCACTCTTATAGCAATTCTAATTTTAGAAGATATATTCTTCTAGCTAGCTCTACTCATAAATGTAATTGATTTGATACTGGCACTTTAGCAACTCTTCCCATGAGCTATTTCCTTCATTTGTTCTAATGGGAATGTTCTACTACAATGTGGTTATATTGCTTCTGCCTGGTAAACCTCACTGAAATCCATACACTCCTGCTTTTGCAGAACAATTTCCTGGACCTGGAATACAATGTTCTTGCTATATAATTGGATGCATGTCTGTGAGTGTGAGTGGGAAATGGGAGACCTGCTTGAGCAGTGAAGGATGCACTGTCCTTGAAAGTACCTGTCATTGATTACAATTATGTCTTTCCTATAGGGGAAAATAGTTTGAGTTTCAAACTTTTGGGACAGTTAACATAACTTGACAATACCACCTATTTCAATTGCAAAATGCTGATGGCAAAAGCAGACTATTATCCATATTTATATAAATGATATCATAATGGATGCTCTGAGGCTTTTTAGTAATATAAAAGATAAATAATAAGATGAGGCAATTTAATGTTCTGGGGAAATACAAATATCTCAATGTTAATACTTTTGTAATGAAACAGAATGAAAAAAATAATAATAATAAGAAAAAGACCTTATAAAGAAAAAAATCTGTACAGAATGCAATTTTCCAAAAATATTTCTTTAGTGTCATTTCTTTAATCACTCTTTGACTGAGTACTGTTTTTACTAAATCTAAAGTGTAGGTTTTCATGTTGCTTATCTTCACATGCTGGAATCTGAACCACTCAGGTAACTGGCACTGTTTCTGTCCAGTGGCATGGAAATCCTGTAACAGATTGTGTCTCCATATTGCACCAAGTGGTATGTGATTGCTGAAAAATTGTGTCACTCGAAGCCTCAGTTCATTATGAACAGCATAGCTCATCCACCCATAAGAAAGTGTAGGATAATCAGAGTTATACTATCCAGGATGCTGTGAAGCACAAAAAGAAAGATACATTTTAGTAAAAAAAAAATACCCTAAATCATCAGGACAAGTGTAAAATATAATCTTCAACTACTTGGCACTCCATGTTCTAGTGATCTCTATGATTTATAAAAATTTCTGCTCAAGTCTTCTGATTCCATAACTTATTTCTTAAGGTAGTTTATTGAAGGGATCAGGCAAATTCATTCATGCTTTAATAGAAAATGTGGGATTGTGTTCAAACATAAAGTAATAAAAAACATCCATGGAACTTGAAATTCTGGAAATACTCTGGTAGCTGATTAATTCTTAATCTTTATTTGTACAGCATCATGCATATTTAATTAAGGTTTCCTAAATGGTACCACAAAATGAACAATCTGGACATATCAACAAATTATGTTACTATCAGTAAGAAGGTAAAAGCAGTTTAAAGTTTGGGAGATGATTTAGAAAAAGAGTTTTCCTGTAAATCTCTCCAGTTTACTGCTAAGTCTAAGTGAATTAGCCACACAGGTATGGGGTAGAACTGCCATGCATTCCAGGACCTTTGATTCTCAGGTTCGCACCTGAATAACCCTACAACTCTTTCTTCCATTCTTGACATCGACTGTTGCTCCTGTAATTGCCTTCTCTCTTTTGAGTCTTTTTTCCCCTTTCCCTATAAAAGAAATTACAGCTTGTCTCTATAGAAGATAAAACCTGAGTAATGGCTGTACCACAGAAATGCAGCAGGTTTTGCAATAATATGAAGAAGGGAAGATATGTGACTTGTGGGCAATTAAATACATTCGACACAGAGGCCCATGGGAGAGCCACTTATTTTTAACTCCTTTTAGCTATTTCTCTTTAAAAAAAGGGCTTAAGCCCCCTAGCTTCTCTCTGAAGAAAGTTTGAGACCAGCCATGACAGGACTCACGTTGTTAAGCCTGCTGGGTAGTGCCAGTACAAAACGTGATGACAGAGTCACCCACAGAGAGAGCTGTCTTATTTATCTCCATGCTGGCAAACTGATGCACTCCTAGCAGTAGTAGTTTTCCCTGTAATCATTTGTATTATTATTTATAACAAATTACATGTCAAGGGCACAATGGCAGATTGGTGTATCCCATTAATTTTTTGTATGAGGGGTGGGGGAAATAAAAGGCTATGAACAGTTACAAGAAACCCAG
>JAWWEW010000088.1:66378996-66396025 GCA_035583185.1 Anabacerthia variegaticeps | reverse complement strand
CTGGAATATGCTCATATGAAGAGACTGGAGTGAAACCTAAAGTTTTGGGCTTTTTCATTCTTTTTTCCAAAGCAGTCAAGAGAGAATTTGTCTCAATCTTGTGTTATGCTGGCTTTCAAGGACAGTGATCTCCAGGTAAACAGGAGATTCTTCCAAATTCTTGTGTTGGAATATCTATCCTGTGTATTCCCTGGAATAGTTCTAAGTATTCAGATTTTCTGCCAAAACATCCTGATTTCCAGCAAAAATAATTTGGTCATGAAACCCAGCTGGCAACAGGGGTGCATTCTGAGCAGGTGAAACTGGATTACTGAATCACAAATCAAAAACTATTTGTATATGTCACTTAGAGACTTCCTTCCTAATTTGTCCCAGCTTTATTCAAGTTCTCAAGGGCTGTTTGATCCATGAGACTGTCAGCATAAGCACAACATAACCACATCTCTTGTTGTTCTCTTTTCCATTACCTACAGTGAACATGCAGGTGTGCTTAGTCAAGCCATCAGAAGTAATAAAATTACAACATTACAGTTATTACATCAACCAGGTTTACTAGTGCTTGCTGTCATAGGTATGAAGATACAGTCCTGAACACACTTCTTTACCTCAAAACTCTTGTTTTCAGTGTCCATAGTCTCCTTCACTGCAAAAAGAGATGGTGCTCTGGAAGCCCGCTAGGTTTTGGCAGTGGGTGTGTCTATGTGGATAAATACATCCCCTCAAAAACAACCCAGAAAACCTCTACATCTTCTGCAATCAGGGCATGTGAAACCTGGCTCAGTAGAATGTCTTGTTTGTGTGGTTGATGTAAGGATCAATAATACTAAAAGAACAATTTCAGAGCTCATGCGTCCTAAACTTTCTCTCCCTAACATTGCAAAAACAGCACAAAGCAAGCAGGCAGATAAACCTCAGTAATCAAATGCAGTGAACTGAAATATTAATAACAAAGATTTTAATATGACTCTACCTGCCTGCAGCTTTTGACAGACTAGTTAACAAGAAAAACAACAGAAATAACTGGACTTTTTCTATTCTTCTTCTTTAAAACACTTGGAGTAAAGGCTGAAATAAAAATGTAAAAGAGTAAGCATCTGAGACAAACTTTTCCCTCTGTTAAAAACTCCTGGGCTCCAAACCTGTTTATTCCAGATGCACAGCTGGTAGCCATTGCAACAACTGTAATTCTGTAATATCCTCCCATGTAGGCTGTTGCAGCTTGTCTGTTTTGCATCCCCTGTTGCGTCTTCGAGTCTTTTTACTGTTTCACTGTTTATCCTAAGGAAAAAATAAACAGAGAAAATACATTATTTTCTGTATATTTACACAGGTTGTATGAAAAGATATGCAGTGTAGACATAGTCAGTTGGGATTGTAAGAATAGCTAATGTAATATATTAGGAGTAACATTTATGGTGCAATGAATTTTCGTTTTGTTAATGAGCCTTCTATAAATGATTAAGAAAGATTTATAAATAGTGATTAAAAAAACTGGAGCTCAAATATATGCATATAAATAGAGAGAAAGATATAGAGAGAATTGGTGCTTTGAGAGCAAGACGGGTCTCACATAAGAAGCACAGATTGCAAAGGTCATGTTTATATTCCTGTCCTTAGTCACAAAGACTTTAGAAGGAATAAATTCTGGCTTCCTTGGCAAAACCATTGATGTAGTACTCCAGCCACTACCAATAAAGTCTCAGAAAATCCCCAACATTACATTATAAAATAATCCTTATACACAAAATATAATTCTTCATTTTTCCTAAAGTCATTGTAGGTCACTTGGGATTTAAAAATTACAAACTATGGCTTTGAAGCATTTTGGTATATGCACATATTAGAATTGGTCAGAAGAACAAAACCTCTCTCTCAATGTTTTGATGTTCCAGTACCCTGACATTTACTTTCATTCCAAACTGGGACAGAGTTGAAAACACCAAGAAGTTACATGGAAAAGAAAGTGGTTTGAGGTTCTTTTCATTTTGTTTTTAAAAAAATCAATTCAGAGCAGCACCCCCAAAAAGAAACGTCTGATTTGCATAAGGAACAAATCCAGCAAGTAGAACAGTTTTGATATTTCAGCCTGTCCATCTTTGATGTGCCAAATTGCAATTTATTGTGAAATAACTGTCCATTTTGCATGCCATTTGAAGTCAAATTAACACTTTGAAAGGAAATATTTTATTGTGACTTTCAACATGTAATTCTTTTTTGGTTTGAAGTGTCATTTGGAGAAAGCACAAGAAAAATTGTCAAAACCAAGATACATCTGACTAAAACATATTTTCTGCTTGCAAATTATTTATTTCGAAAGGAGAGTGTTCTAGCTGACTACTTTTAAGCTTTCGAGGCCTGATTTTTGGCTGTGTTTTCATGCCAACAAACACATAGAGGGAAGATGTAATTTTTTTATATAATCTGGGATAAAATTCAGCAAGAAAAGTAACTCCCTGCACTTCTCACAACTCTTACCTAGAGATTGTGAAAACGTAGGGAGTGTTCTTTGGGCTGACAGGTCTGTCATCCTTATAATTCTCCCATCTCCCAGATACAGAATACAAGCTGGAAGAGATCTGTTTGAATCGGGGGACAGTGGGTGAGGTTGGTGGAGGAGAAATGATCAAAGAATGATGCCATTTGTTTAAATTTAAAATAGCTGTGTGTAGAACAGAGTAAAAGCAGCAGTACCTGGCTCGAGAGCTCCCAGTTGTGGTTCTGAATGGAAACTGTATAGAGTTAAAACCTAAACCCATTTCACATAGAGAGTCTTCACAGAGCACCGTCTGTACCTTATTACGCACCTCTATGGAAACTGCAGAATTCGTTAAATATCCCTTAAATTTATCTTAATTTCAATATAGGCTGAATAGACTATACTAAATGATAACCATATTTCTAATTTATAAATATTTTCACCCAGACAGGTGAGATGGATTTGGAGAACTACTACTTTGAGAGAAGGAACTTTGTAAGTAGTGTACAAACAAGGTTAGACCAGAAAGAGCTGCAGAAATTTTGGCATAAGTGCAAAGTCTTGCTGCTAGGACAGAAACAGCAGTAGTACAGGCTGGAGTCCTCACTTTTTTAGGGGTATCTCTGCTGGAAGGACCTTAGGGTCCTCAGGGAGATTAAAATTGTCATAAATCAGCAGAACACCCTTATAGCTATAAAGGCAAACTGTTTACTGAACTCCATGAACAAGAACATAGCCAGCAGATGAAGGGATGCGATTTTTCCATTCTGGTCAGCACTTTTTTGGATATACCTGGAACACTCTGTTCTGTTTTAGTTAGCTCCCTGTTGTAAATTCTGTTAAAAAAGTAGATTCCAGAGCAGAACCTCCAAACAAAGTAGTTAAAGGATGGTAGACGCTGTAAATTTTTTTTTTTTTTTTTTCCAGTGAGAACAGTTAAATGCTGGAATAGGTTTCACAGAGAAGTGGCGGAATCAACCTCATTGGAAATTCAGTTTGACAGGACGTTTGATCAAAGCCTTTCATTTAACAGAAGGTTGGACTTGATCTCCAGAGGTCCAGCCTGTATTTTTTCATTATTCCATTCTGTAATTCTAATTGTAATTATTTATTATTTGCTCAGTCAGCTGGGGAAAGAGCAGCTTCCATGGCCTTTATGTGTACCTCAGCAAAACTAGGTTGCCAAGTCCTATTTCTTTACACTTTTACTTACATTTTTTTTTTTTCAAATTTTCTATGTTAATATGTTTGTTCTTGAATCCTTGCATAAATTTCCCCATTTTAAAACGTACTGTTCTTACATATCTTATGGCTTTTGCTCACTTACTGTCTCGCTCTTTCAGACAAAATTTCTTTGTAAAAGTGAACTAACACTACACTTGTACATCAAACTAGGACGTGGATATCAGACCAACCTCTGATCTAAGATTCACACACTTTTGATTTATATGTTTAGATACACTGGTATTCACACGCAAATGAAAGTAGTTTTCTGAGTTTTTGGAAACCTGTGTTTCTGTAAGTCAGTCACAACACTGGAAAGACACATGTTGCACATGCACACGTGGTTCAATGTGAGTCAAAGGATATACAAACTCTTCTGGTAGTCCTGAGGGAATTTCTTAGAAGCTTTTTTACCAGCTGCCCTTTGTATGTTACTTTTATTTCACAATTTTTTTTTTAGTTGCAGTAGCAGGTTCAGGAACATCAACAGGCCCTAATCAACATTCAGAATCCACTTGGCTGTTCAGAAAACTGAAAAATGGTCTCTGACAGAAAGAGCACATCATTATAGATTCTTATACAACACACAATGGAGTCAGTGGAAACACTGGAGTGTTTCAAGTCTGTTGGCAAAGCCAGAAAGAGTTCTATAAAAGAGGGAAGAAGGAATGAGAGAAGGCATTCACAAAATGATTCTATTTGGTAGAATAAGGAATTATACGACTACCTGCTCACACAAAGACATCACAAAACAGAGTAAGTCTCCTGGTCTCTCCTATAGTACCAGGAATTTTTAGAAGCATAAATGGCAGTAGAATATGCTTTTGTTTATTTAACTGGGCTCATGTCAGTCACAGCAGATCTACTGAAGTCAATTGGACTGCATTAATATATATTACTTCTGGACACAATTCACAAAAACGTGCATTTTCCCCTGAACAGAAGGCATGATTATCTACACAGTGCATTAGCAGGCTTAGTACCCAGAGAATTCACACTGGAGTGATGTGATACTGGTAAGAAAAATTTGTCTTAGTCTTCTTGTCCTGGACAAATATATAGGTATAGAAAGTTTCCCTGTAATTATTGCTAGGTACCAGGTTTTTGGCATGTTTTATGTCGGTTTGATTAGACTACTGCTTCCTGACATTTACCATGTTTTATGTTGCTTAAACATTTTCACTACCTAATATAGGAAAGGAAGATAATTAGTTCTAAATATGAAAATTTAAGGCAAAATTATATTATATTACAACTGGTTTTTAGACCTCATTAATTTACTTCAGATTCAAAGAAAAAAAAAAACCAAGAATGAACAAAATAGAATAAAAATAACAAATATTAATTTCTTCTATATAAAATGAGTTATTTGTAAGACTTTCAAAAAAAGTCTTGATCCCCTTATCCTTTAACTTGTTCTTACAGCATGATCCATTATTCCTTATGGACAGCGAACTATATGTAGGAGTGTATTTATTAATGTATTGTAATAGATCACCAGTCTATATTTCTTTACCCCATCCTTGGTAACATATTCAGAACATTATTTAAAGCTCATTATTCACTGAAATAACACATGCAATAGCACAAGTTTGTTAGCTGTGATATTTTATTAGAGTGAGCATTTCGGGATTTTATTCTCAGTCCCTCATCAACATAAAACACAGTAAAGAGTTCATAAATCTAATTAAGAACATTAGAATAAGGAAAAATCACTGAATATTTAGTTAAGATAAGCAAGCCTCATGTACAAGAAAGCCATTAGAGGCAGTCATAAATGCCATTTGAAAAGCACTCAATAATAGCTAGTTGGTGGGAGTACAACAAGACAGATGTAGATGGAATTGTAGTCTGCAAAGGTAGAAGTGTTTTGTCTATCTGCTCATTTGTCCAGCTTTTTCTTTTTTCCCCTCCCTCCTGAAGACATTTTAGAGGGGTCCTTTTGTGTTTTGGGCTGACAGACATGTAAGAACATAATCTCTACACCCAATGGGACAGGAATTTAATCTAAACCAGTACCTGCCCCTGAAAATATATAATAAAGTACCTTTTTCCTTCTCTTTTTTTTTTTTTAATTTTTTTTCCTCTTTTCTTTTTTCTTTCTTTTTTCTCATTTTCCTTTTTTTTTTTTTCTCCTTTAAAGATTTTTGAAAGATATTCAAACTCTAAAAGGTGTTTCTAATAATACAAATATGACTTACATTCCTCCATTCTTCTTAATTACTTAGAAGCAACTTCAACAAAAATTCAGCAGGATTCTACACTTGAAAGTGACAAAAAACTTTAAAGGTAAAGGTTTAATTCAGGTAGATGTATGGACACCTTTGCTTAAGTGGGATCGTGCTTACTGGACCCAGCAAAACACTGTGCTTTCCTGAAAACAACTGAAAAGAAAAAAAATCACCCCAAATTAACTGGGTTAGGGAACTTGCCTTTCAATTTCTTTGGCAAAGGTCTGAATGCTCACTCTGCTTTACCTCCATGCATTTCTCAAATCACATCTTTACCCATGTCTTAATGCCAAAAATAAAAAGACAAGAGGCAAAAGAGAAAGATTATTTTTTATGTCAGCCAAGAGGGCAGTCAATTGGATAGTAATAGACTATTTTTCTGTCTCTAGAAATTTCTTTGAGTCAACCTTTCTAATATAGCATATCATAATCTTCCACTCACCTACTGAGATTCAAAGACAGATGCAGCTCTCAGTTGTTTTGTGAACAGAACACACAGTACTGGGTTCCTTAAGCAGTTTTATTCATTTGCTTCCTGTTCCTTCCAAGACAATTTCAAAGGAGTGTTCTTAGGCATGCTTCAATTATAGTTTTGGTGACAAAACCAATATGGGGTCCCTGTACTCATGAATAAGGCTTCTCTAAACCTGAGATTTGGAACCAGATCTGTGGCTTAACACATCAGATTCCAGATTATCAGTTCTCATTCAAAACACCTGTTATCAGCCCGCTGCAACATAATATTAAATGTAGTTTTAGTGCAGTCATCAGTCCTAGTTGTTTTGATAGCACACTAAGATTCTTTCTTAGTCAAGATCACAGCTGTTTGATTGAGTGTGTGTATCAAGCCTGATATCCATGATATAATGCAGTGTAGAGCAGGAAATCAGTATTAGAAGAGATTTATTTTTACTCCTCTGCAATTTACACATCTGTATGTGTGGTGCTGTTTTATTTTCTATGGATTTGGAGTTTGGGGTTTTGGAAATTTATTTCTTGATAGCTCATAATTCTTGAAACTAACTAGACTAAAGTACCTTCTACAACTGACCCAATCACAAATGTAATATTTTTTTTTTCAGTTATTACTCCACATAATATTTCAATTAAAATGTCTTCTCAGACTACTTCAGTCTAAGTGATCTAAGGCTCCTCTGCCTTCCATAGTCTTCTTGAGTTGAAAAAATAACAAACAAGTGTAAATGACATTTACAGCTCTTAATTGGTGTCATTAGCAGTTCTTATTATTCAGCAGGACAAGCAATGGCCTTTTATTGAGAATTCAGTGATGCACATCTGCTTTGAACTCATCAGACTTAAAGACAAGTAATAAAACAGCTGAGTGAACGATTTAGGGCCATCTCCATCATTAAAGAGTGCTTGCAGAAGATTTATTTATTTTTTTGCTTAAAAAAGATGACTTTTGAGAACATGCTCATGGAAGGGTTAATGCTCCTCTAATAGAAGTAGATCTTGAAATAATGGTAATACACTGAACCATTAATAATAACCTAAATTTTTAGTATATCTCATTGCCAGTGTTAATTGCTGTAAACTAGACCTTGAGACAAATCAGGGGGGATTAGATTTGTAATAGAGTGTAAGTGCTGAGGGGTTGTTCATAACAGTAAGATGTAAAACTAAAGAATTGTTTGATCCTTTGAGTAAGTACTGCTGAGCACTAAAATTGATGTTTGAGATACCCCAAACCCAAAATTTCAGCCTTCAGAACACTTTATTTAGACATTCAAGCTGTGTTACCAAGATACATATAACCAACCAACCTTTTACAACCAAACCAACCTCTGCCATGGGTAGTGAGATCCATTAGACTCCAGTGGAATTCATGGAGTGGGAAAGGTTCACTCTAATTTTTTTTTTATTTTTTTTTTCTGATGGAGAGTCATGTAGGTTGTCTCCACAGTCTATGACAGATACTGCTGGAGTTCAACTGATAACATCCAGCTTTGGAAGTTTTCTCAGGCTTCTCCATGTAACCTTGTGGAACCACCATGGACAAATTTAGGGAACTGGCATGTTCATATGCCCAGATTTATGAATTTAAAAATAACTTAGTTGTCCTGTAAAGGGGTTAAAAAGGCGTATGTTAAAATTGGTACAAAAAAAGACAGGTCTGCTCAAATGTACTCCCAATTTCCTTTTGAGTATTAAAGGGTGGGTGTTCTTCTCAGATTTCAACAACTTCTAATGTCTATAGTTAGATTTCTTTTTTGACAGAAAGCTCAAGAATGACCTGCAGTTATAACTGACATTTGATTCAAACCGGATCAAAATGTCTTTTCCACAGTTCTGAAATCAGTGTCTCATTTCATCCAGTGCATGAGAAACCCTCATGTTGTTTCTCAGTGTTATGTATTGTTTTCTCAGTGTCTGATTTTTCCCATGCATTAAATACATTACCAAAATGACTAATTCTGCATTTTCTTAATTGCTGCTATTCCATACCCTAGTAGTAGTGGGTTCAGATAAATAGGATGTGGAGAAAAAAAAAATCTCAGAACTGAAGCATTCCTTTAAAAACAAGAGAAGTGAGTGAAATTTTGTTCAATCTGCATAACACAATAGTCCAGTGTAACTACAGTCAGGTGTGAATAAAGCTTACCTGACAAAGACCCCCAAAAACCCTGCCAGAAATCTTAAGAAAAGTTGTCTCATCTCTTTTGGGCTATACACTGTAGTAGATAAATTACTGCCTAATCATTCGTTACAGTGTTAACTGTCAGGGTGCTAACAATTGTTCCATATGAAAAACCCATGTCGAGAATCAAGCTAAAAAAAAAAAAAAAAAAAAAATCTGAGAGTTCTGTAACGAAAAGGAAACATTTGTTAAGCAGAAGTGCTTTGTAACTCTCATATTACTTACCAAGAAAAACCTTGCTCTGGTGCAGCTAATTTGTAGTGATGTCAGGCTGGGATTTTCAAAGGTGCCTAAAGAAGTTAAATGACTGGCTCCTATTGACTTTGCAGCTACAATCCTGATCAGACCTTTTATACTGCCTTCACTTTAATGAAGGGAAGAAGTGAAGGAAAGGACTGGCTAATAGAGGGAGTAGGAGATTTACTTTTCTTGGAACTCCACACAAAGATTTTGCTCAATGGATCAGCAAACGTATTATTATTAATAGAAATAATAATGATAGCTACTTATACTCTATAGGAGTACACTCAAAATACCTCAAAGAAAATCCCAGTTTTCTCTATTTTATAGGTGAAAAAATATGATCTGCATCAACAAAGCTCTTCAGTTCTCCAGAGTTACACCCCCGTGCACATACCAGCAGCTCTTACAATGCAAAATTGTAGCACCAAAACTTAGCTATAGGTAACTTCTTTAAGGCATCAGTGCCCTTGGTCAAGGTTAGTCAAAGATGTACGACACATTCATAATAAAATGATGGATTTGACTGGGTCCCAACCAGAATCCAGCTATCTTTTATTTTTGGGGAGCTTGATGATAAAACTAGACCATCCTTGCACCTGGTATCAGGCTACCACATGGCTTATACTCAGTTAAGCACCATATTGATCTATTTTTAACCTCATAAATAAAAGGTGTTAGAATTCACAGTTATTCTTTGAAGGATGATGAATTCATAACAAAACTATATGAAAAAGAAGAGAAGAAAAAATGGAATTTTTGATTGTTTCAAACTTTAACTTAAAGCCATTAGAAAATAAATTAAAAAAAAAAACATATTTGTGATCACTTTATGAAAACAAAACCCATTTCTGAGCTAGTATAAACTTTTTTTTTTTTTTTTGAGAAAAAAGATCAAAGACACTGTTTCTAAGTTATGTGGCTGAAAATGGGTCCTGTTTTGAAGTCAGTGT
Source organism: Anabacerthia variegaticeps (assembly GCA_035583185.1). Taxonomy (NCBI): domain Eukaryota; kingdom Metazoa; phylum Chordata; class Aves; order Passeriformes; family Furnariidae; genus Anabacerthia; species Anabacerthia variegaticeps. The sequence goes on along the minus strand of JAWWEW010000088.1, from coordinate 66,386,242 downwards.
TTTGAGGCAAAACCAACATTTGTAGACTTTTTTTAAAGCCAAAATATTTTTTCTCTGGAGACTTGAAAGGGCACAGTTTTACTCTGGAGAATGTACTTTTGTAACATTATTATTCCTCTACTCTCTACTGGTTTTAATGAAGAAATCAAACTCAATTTTTGTGGTTTGGTTTTTGTTCATTTCACCTTGGCATTAGATCAGTAACAAAGTGAAGTTAAAAGTCTGCTTTTCATAGAGGATAGTTAGTGAACAACAGTATTTTTTTTATATTAAAGAATTTGTATGACTGTTTTAAGAAAAAGCTGATATCAACTCTTTAAGCTTTTTGTTGTAGTATGTGTTTAGAAGTTTTCTCTTTTCTGCACTTAATTTTCTATATCCTTTTTGAGGATGTAGTTATTTTGTCCCTTTAAATTTTTAATTTTTTTTACAAGCACACATCCATAAACAGGAAGTTCACTTACACAAACAGTGATGATCATACACATATGCAAACCATTTAAAAAAAAAAAATTGATCTCTTATGTTCTCAATAAGCAATTTATTTCCCTTATTGATTCATGCTGAAACAATTTCTAGCAAGGTATTCCATCCCCTTTCAACCATTCTCCTTTTTTCAATCATTTTGGGTAAAAGCACAGTCCTGCTCATCACTTGTCTGTAACAGCCATCCCAGAAACGCCCGAATGATGTGATAACACACCATGTAGAAAAATCTTTGTCCCAAGGTGGGATCAACAAAAAAAACATACTCCAAGAAAGCCTGATTAAACTAAATTCCCTTATTGCTATTAGTATGTTTCCACGTGGATTTATAGTTGTGTAGAGAAAGGATAAAGTACCTGCTACTAATCTCCTCATAGCCAACAGTAGTGTATGACTCTTTTCTCAACAAGTCATTTTCTTTTTTCCTTTTATAATTTTTTCTTTTATATTTTTTCCCTTTTTTTTTTTTCCCTTTCTTTTTGTCACAAATCTTAGAGGGCATAGGTATCTTTGAGATGGCTACCTCCCTGTCAGCTCAAATTAAACCTGGTCAACTGGTTCACGTGTTCCTAGGAGAACTGAAGACAGACATCCACAGAAAAATAGATTAGTAACAATGAAAATTACAGAAAAACAATAGCAGTGTAGAGCAGTAATAAAAATGTTTCTTTAGTGACATGTTACTTTAATTTTATGTTTATTTGTTTTGTGGTTTTTTTTCTTCCTAGTAAGTTAATCTGCAACAAAAAAAAATCAGGCAGAACTGTACCCATTAGATAGTCATATTCATGACATTACATTCAGATATAGGAAAATGGTTGAGGGAAGCACAGTTTATGTAATGTGAAATGTTTTATGTGATGCCATTCAATGAAAATGGAGTTGTTGCAGAGACGAAGATTGGAAGAAAAAATAAAAAAATACATAATGGTAAATGCTAAAAAGCTGGATTCTTTTTTACTGCTTACCATTAAGGCATATTACTCTGTATTAATTGGAAAACAACAAAAAAAAAATAAAAAAAAAAAAAAAAAAAAAATCAAGGCATTTCCACAACATAGACAATGCTTTCAAAATTACAGGTAAATACAGTATGAAATAAGAGTTCCTTTTCCTCTCCTGTATTTCACATGCAACTTAGTTGATTGTTTTCATTTGCATGTTTTCATACAGCATCAGTCAAGAAGCACAGGACCAAATATATACAACACAAATGAGAACCTGGAATGATAGGCTTGATTTGATTACTGACTAATTACTGATTAAACTTATATACCATTTAAAATAATATTTACTGTCTAAAACTGAGGTGTGTTTCTGGTTTCATGTGTGCAGTCACTGGGGAAAACATAATGAATGTCTGTACCTATCAGCTGCTATCTCCTCAGCCGTTTTGAGGTTTATGGTTTCAGATATTGCCCAGTAGAATGGTTATCATAAAATAAGTGAAATGAAAACACTTTTAAATTTTCTTTCATGGGGAAAGTAAGAAGTGAGGAATTTATTAGATATTCCACATGTATGCAGTACTTCAGGTTCCAGAGAAAGACAAAGAAATGATGAAACTTTATAATGATATTAATATTCTTAGCAGAGTATGGTTACCTATTCAACTGCTCAGAGTTCTGTTATGCTGTATATATACAGAGTAACAAATTAAATCTAAAAACAAAAAATGGACAACCTCCCCAAACCTGTTCTAATGATATTTATGATAGAAATACATTATGAAGGTACAGAAGGCATCTTTATCTCCATTTTATTGATGAACACAGGTTAGAAAGCAGCAGGATTGCAGATGTGGATCCCTACTGAGCCCAGAACCTCTGAATGATTATCATCTGACGTCTAACCTAAAATAAAATACTTCAGATTTGCAAATTGCCAAAAAAATTTCAGGGGCCTCCAGTGAAAGTCCAGAAGTAAAGTTTATTCTAGCACACTAACTGTTCTAACCACTTAAGCATCTAAATATCAGCTGGTTTCCACTTTCCTGCTGATTACAGAATTATTGTCCCTTGGCTGGTTAACACAGGGTGATCTTGCAAACAGTCCCTGGCTGCTCTCCCTGGAAGTTGTGTGCATGTCTGTTTGTTCTCCTTGTCCTTAGACAGCAACAAAGCAATTCTATTGCAGTGGGAACTAGTTCAGAAGCCATTAAGTACCAATATGAGAATCTACTCAGATGGCTAAATTTACTATTAACAGCACAACAGAGAATGAAGCAGACCCAACAGTAATTCTAGATGGCAAACAGCACCAGAGGTAGCATAACTACCACAGTTGTAAAAATGATGAGCAAGGGATGGGAGTGACAGTAGGGGATATCATTACAGTGGCTTGATCAGACGTGACTGAAGATGTAATGATACAATCTCTTTGTTACCATAGATGGTGCAAAGGCATCTGAAGCCAGGTGTCTTTTCACTCCACTTTTGTCTTTCCTTTCCTTTTCTACGATGTTAAAAGAAACAGCTGGTAGCCCAGCTCTGGAATCAGATTAGATTCTGCTGGGACAACCTCTTGATCTGATTTTTGATATTAATTATCAAAGAGCTAGGAGCCATTACTACACCCTTCTTCTCCAGGGAATACTGCAACTCACTTACGTAGCCCACATGAAAGGTAAATTCTTCCAGTGGAGACACCTTGGTTTGTACCTGCTAATACAAAGTCATCTGAACAATTACCATTTCAAAGTGCATAACAATGTGTCATTCAAAATAGTATATATTGCATGTGACAACAGGATGGTAGTTGACAGAAAACCTAGAAATAATCAGTGAAGGATTCTGACCAGCACTTGTTTGTCAGATCATGATGAAGTTCTTCCCATTCAAATTCTGTTGAGCTCATGTGAGAATCCCTTTTAAATCATTAGGACTCAGTAATTTTGTATTTAAAAATTTTGAAGAGTTGTTTCAGGAGCTGCTCAAAACATTAAAGTAGATTTAATCCAGTGTTTAAAACTTCAGGACATGATAGAATTGTAATGGAAAAAAAAAAAAAATTGCGTAGTAACAAACTTTTTAAAGGAAGAATAAATAGGACAATCCAAGGAATTACAAGTTTCATTTATATTCAAAGCAAAATGATGGGCCATTTGAGAGAAGCCTGAATTAACAATGAATTAAAGAAAAGTAACATATTAATGGCAGTGAATGTGCAAAGGTTGGAAATAAATCTTTTCAAATCAGCTCATGTCAATGATTTGATGAGAAGACTGCTTCAATTTTATAAAGTAATAATGATGAATAATAATGTAACTCCTTTAAAAGGTTGACTGGTATACAAGAAACTAAAAAAAAAAATTAAATAAAAAAAATTAAAAAAAAATTAAAAATCAAACCTCCGTTGTTTTGCCAATCACATTGAATTATTAAGGAAACAGTTGATAACTATGTAATTGTAAATTGGGAATTAATAACAATAAGGTGCTTTTTGATGGGGGTCTCCCTTGGATTGATTTCTGAATCTATACTAGTAAACATTTTATCAACAAGGTGGACGAAAATATAAAATCACTCCTAGTAACGCTTGGAGTTGATACAAAAGCTAAAGGAATGATAAATAATGAAGAATACAGGCCAGTGATACACAGTGCTCTCAGCCTCCAATAATCTAGGGACAAGGATACTATTAGACTCAGATATATGAACAAGTTATTCTGGCATCACACATAACAAGTAAGCTGATTCATGAGAACTATCTATGGGAGTAGTCTACCCTGCAGAAAATCAAGGCTGTTCAAATTAGTTTAGCTCAGTGAAAAGCAGGCTAAGCAAACTCAGCTTATCTTAAGTTTAACCCAGATTTATAGTACACAATGGAGCAGGCAGCAGAGATCAGCTGACATGCAATAATAGGTTTTGTGTCTAAGCCTAGTGTGTATTTTCAGTGTGGTTAATAACAAGTAATATATTTAGGAGTAAAGCATGTTTGTCACATTTATAAAGTGGGGAAATACCACAGTAAAAATAAGAAAATATTAATAATAATATTTCAGAGCTAATCTAGTGGACAAGGGGGAAAAGAAAAAGTGAATGTCAGTTTAGGGTAGGCACATTAGATTTTTATGGTGAGAGTAATTAACTGTTAGAATAACAAGACTTATATTGGATTCTCCATTGCTGGAATTTTTTTAACAAGATTGGAATTTGTTGTTCTCCAAAAGGGTATTCTCTTCAAAGCACTACTTGTCTTCAAGTAGGAATTAAAAATCTTGTGTGTTGTGCTATGAAGGCTAAACTAAATAAACCCAGTGATACCTTCTCACTTCAAAATCTAAGATTCCTATAAAAGTTCACCACTGATTTTTCCACCATGAAGTAGTTGATGAAAAGCTAATGTGAAAAGACAGCATCTGCATTCTCTGAGAAGTCACAAGCATTATAGTGGTGACATGGAGCAATGTAAAGCTTTATTTGCTATTTCAATTAACTGAAGTGAAAGTAAATAACAGAGAGAACTGCTTTCAAATAACTCGTGATTTAGTGTCTAGAAAAATGCAGACTTTATTCTAGGATATTTAATTTCTTATCTGACTCTATGAAAGATAAAAATTATTCCTCATAGAAATTTATTGATAAAAATGATATAAATCATAAACCCATCAGAGAAAAAAAAAAAAGAAAGAAAAAAAAAAAAAAGAGAAAGTTTGTGGTCTTGCCATGGCATTAAAATACAGATTATATATATATATATAAATTAAAAGTGTACCAACATCATCATATAATTATTATTGTTATTTCTACATATATTGATTTTGTTACACCAATTGAAACATTTTGCCTATAGAAAACTGAAAAAAATTAATCAAGTGTTTACTTTTAGACGTAAAAGTAAAGAAAACTTCAAAACCCAGTTTAAACAGCATCTCTGAAATCACACTAATTTCCAGATTGCTAAAGCAGTGGGTTTGAATTGCTTTCAGTTTGTATTATTTGCATTAAATTAGGAAGTGCTTGTAGAAAGAGATACAGTCCACTTCAATATTACTATTGAATTGTGATGTTCTTGTCAGTCTTCTTTGCTTACTCTATAACTGATGGAGAATAAAGGACATCTCCTGTGCTTGACTTGTAACCATCAGGTGAGATGAATCAGCCTTTAAGTATGGTTAGCTTTGTTTTCTGAAGAGGTAGTTTACAAGATTAACTAGAGGAAGATGTTTAGTTTAGTTGTCTTGCAAAAGAAAAACCTGAGAAAACATGAACCAAAACAATACCACAATCACTTAAAAACACTTAGCTGCCTTTGCTCTGACAGATTTTAATTATTCTGACCCTTTAACAGATGAGCCTATAAGAAGTTTGCAAGCCAGTTATGCCTTCAGGTCAATGATAATTGTCTCAGCCCAGAGTCCTTTATGCAATTACATCCAAGGGTCTTTGTTAAAGAAGGAGCTACATAAAAAATTGTATATTTTTCATAAGTGAAAGACAGATGATGACATGTAAATAGCTTTGCAGATGGACAGATACACTGATCAGCTAGTATTGAATTAAACTAACAAAAGACAAATATTGAAGTGGTCTTGGAATTTTATGTCCACTTCCATAAGTTTCTTATTTTTCCCCTGGAATTCAGTTGTGTTCACCTGCATTTTATGGAAATACATTTTTTATTGCAATACACATATTTTCTAATGTCTCTTACAAAGAATATTGCATTTTTGTGTGTTTTTAAAGTAGATTTGGACCAAATTTTTTAAAAATAAATAAAACTCCCCATGTCTAAATGTTGAAGAATATTTAAAAAGGTGTATTATTTTTACTTTCTTTTTTTTTTATTTTTTTAATAAATAAAATATTTCTGCACCAACACTAACAAAATGCCTGACACGTCTGTGACAGGATGTCACAAATCAACTTCCACAGCAAGGAATGGACTTATGAACCTATTAAACTCACAGTCTTTGGCTTTGAAGCAACAGTCATCATCATTAATTGTTATTATTGCACTCCTTGACATTTTCAAGGGAAAAAAAAAAAAGACACAAAGGATTTCATGAAAGCCATAACTGGTCACCTTAAGACAGGAGAGCTGCTTTCACTTTATTTAGTTAAAATGTTCCTAAAAAAATGGTGAAATGCAAGACCTGAAAGCAAATCAGATGCCCAGTTTTCATTTGCCTATAAGTCCTGTTGTTTCTTTTTTTCTTTTTTTCTTTTTTTTTTAATTTTCATTTTTCCTATTTGTACAGACAAAGCAATGAATTTGTCCTTGACTCGGACTCCTAGACCAAACCACCTAAGAAGAGGAGATTATAAAGAATATGTAAGACAAAGTGTTACCATAGTTTCCAAAACTGCTTGTTTTGGTTTTGAAATGCTGTGCAGTTAAAGGGGTTTGAAAATTTCAGGATATTTTCCCTATATAACTCCAAGTTTCTTACTTATAATACTGGACACATAATCCAAATATCCATTTTTGTATTTCAGCCAATGTACTGACAATATGCAGAACCTAGTAATGCAAAAAAAACCCAAACCAAACAACAAAAAAACCCAATCAAAAAACCAACCAACCAAAAAAAAAAAAGTACAACAACAACAACAAAAACCAACCAACCAACCAACCAACCAACCAACCAACCAACCAACTTCCACAGAAACATACTGTGTTTATTTCTCTTAGGTTTAAGAATATCAGTGTTATCAATCTAAAATGCTGTATGCAGTCTGAATTTGACACCTGGACTCCCTACCTGAATCAACAAAGAGAGCCAAGTAACTCCAGTGGACACATTATCTTCTCC
>JAWWEW010000088.1:66362616-66377462 GCA_035583185.1 Anabacerthia variegaticeps | reverse complement strand
GATATGTCCAAGGATTTTGCACTCCCCCCTCCTCGACCCCCGCCATCCCCCCTCCAGCCTGAGGATTCAAAGGCCTATGAAGAACTTAGTGTGAATTTCTATTCCCTCTGTTTATGTTTCCTTGTATGTGTATTCTTATTGGGGTAAAATCAGAAGTCTGCTCTTTGCCAGACCATTTCAGGTCTGTCCTATAGTGGCAACTTTTTTCTGTCATTTCAAAGATCCCAGCCTGAGTCATTTTTGATTCCTTTCTATGTGTGTATATGTGGTTCAAAAAGTTATAAGACACTAAGCAGGATATCATGTAACTGGGATGATCCAGAGTCTATACTGGAATGAAACACCTGTTCTTCTCAATGAACACACTTATCTCAGTGTGATGTATCTTTTAAGTATTTTTTTTATTTCCTAAAAGTTGCATAACAACCTTATCATAATAAAATCACTTCATTGAGGGGAAAGCAATCAAGTATCAAAATTCAGACTGGTATCCAACCTTGGGCCCATTGTTGAACCTGCATATATATGTTTGATTGTGTGTGCATGTGCTCTTGTGTCTGTCTGTGCATGTGTCTGTAGGAAATGGGGCAATTCCAGTCAAAGTTTCAACCCTGGCAAGTGCAGAGGAAGTTGTGGAAGGCACTTGCATCTTCTTCCCTGCACCTGACAGGTCTAAATTGTGTAACCAGGATTAAATTCTGATGTCAGTAATGGAAAGCCCTATTTCCAAAGATTTCTGATGGTGCAGAACTCCTCTTTGTTTGGGGTGACAGTTTCTTAGCAACAGCTATTAGTGAGCAGCTGCAGACCCAATCAAATGGTGAACTTGGACAATCTCTTTTGTACATGTCTTGAAGAAAAATCCCTTGCTCAAGAATATAAAACATATTGACAATTATACACTAGCCCCAAATATAACTTCTCCCTGCAGTTCTACAGGCAGGTTAGCTGCACTGAGCAGTCAGCCTGCACACATGGAAAAATCAATTTTGTAAGAGATATATCTTCATGTGTCATGATCCAGTGTATGCTAGTGGCCTTTTATGTCTATTTAGCTTACAGCAAATTTAAAGCTATCACCTATAGTGATGATATTAGCAGTCCAATAACTCAACAATTAAACAAATTTCTCTCTCTGTCTCTCTCTCTCTTTTTCTTCGTTGACTGACTATAATAATCTTCCAGGAATGACCTTGAGAGATTGGATATTCTTCTTGGTTTAAGTGCCATTAGCAATATTTTTTTCAGAAAGCAAGCCACTTAGGTAGTTGGCAAAAAAAGTGCCGATAAAAATCTACTCTTGGCTACTCAGTAAATTGCATTGCACTATCTGCTTGCCAGCTGAGGGTGAAGAACATTGTATATTAAAAGATTTTCATTGTGTAATAATGTGAACACCAGCAGCAGTAATTATAAAATCAATAATTCGTAATAAATATGTCCTCCTTATATAATTACTAAATGATTGCAAAACCAATATTATGCACTAGTTAGAATGGAAAAGGTTGCTGCTAAAGACTTTCTATATTACACATTATTGTTCAACTCTTAAACACCCTTGGTCAAATGAAGCATAGCTTCAGCCTCATCAGAATTAAGCTAAATGCTATTTCAGTTTGATCTCCTTAAAAAGTATTTGATTCATGGAAAAACTAATTACCAGATTAAAATGCAACAAAAAGTGACTTAAATGCACAGCGTTAAACGTCATTTATTGTGAGCTGGGAAACAAAGAGAAGATAGCTTCTGTCCTATAAGATGGTAAGTGCTTAGATATTTATTATTATTATTTCTTTTCTTTCTTTACTTTGTGGATGAGTGTTTTGATTCCCCAGGAATACCAATAAACCTCAAGATATCATTTGTATCTGTCTTCACATTTTTCACAGGCTTTTCTTTTTTCTTCAAGTGATAATTTCTGCAGCTGAAACAACAAGGAAGCTGAGCTTTTTGTGGATTTCCCATCTTTCAGGGTACTGAAATTCAGCAAAGGGGACTAATGTTTCATTATTTTAATTGTATGCATTGCTTCTAGGGCTATCAGAAGAGCCTAAAATTAACATAAGCATAAATGCAAAGGAAACAAGTCCAAATGTGAATTCCATAGAACTTTTCTGTCATATAGCTGCCCTACTCATCACAATCCCACCCTCAAGAAATAGCTTCTGTGTATACAAAGGCGTGGAAATTTAAAGAACACCACCTGTTATGACAGATAATATATATGCACAAATGCAAAAAGAGAGTCTCAGAGGATGAATGCAGGTCACTGAGCTCCAAAACCTGGCTTACTTCCATTTACTAAAAAGACCCATAACTATTTTTCTCTTATTTCTTCATTTTTGAGTTCATACATTTCTGACTATTGAAGAAAGTTTCACCTTACTAGGCATGGACCTCTACAGTGTAAAGGTTTGTGTCTGAGCTAATCAGCCCAGTTCCAATATAGCAGCAATAATTCAGAGGCTGCAGTAAGTGAGAAAAATAGGCCCTTTAAATGTGAAGTCTTATCCTAAATATAATATCCAGGAGAGACCATATGAATTGCATTCAAAAATTGTTTATTTCTCCTCATAGAGGAGTTTAGTGTGGCTAATTCAGATGTAGATGTGTGCATTGTAAATGAATCCCACACCTTGCATCTATTTGAAGGAAGTGTTTTCCACAATGCAGTCATAACTACTTGTATAACTGAATCTATTTTCTTTGCCCACTGTGTTCCAATATTGGTGAGCATTGAATTTCCCATGCCTTTGTTATAAGCTGTTCCTTTCTGACTCCTCCAAATGATATTCACCTATTTTCTACAAAGATCTTTGGTTGCCTTTATGTAGAAACTTGTGATAAAAATACCCTTTTGGCAAGCAAGGTCCACCTGCAAATGTAAAAACTCACATTGCTTCTGAACCTAGAATAGATAATTATATACAATGGAGGGTATTAAAAGTGAGCTAAAATAGGACAGTTTACAACAACAACAACAACGAAAGTTTCTCTTGAAAAGAAGCCACTGAAAAAAGGAGAAGTCTAGCTGCCAGACTCTCCCCTCCCCTCCGCTGTCCTCCCGTCCTCCGTCCTCTCCTCTTCTATGTTTGTCAAATGAGAAACTGTTTGGATGAGACTGGTTTTGCAATATGACTCTGGTTAGCTATTTTAGAAGTTTAGAAAGTCCTAATGGTAACTGTAGTTGTTAACCACTTAGCTGTTTCATATCTTTGGTTTTGTACTAGACCTGTCAGTTAGAGAAGACGTTACCATTCCACTTTGCATATGGGACATGGAGATTTGGAGAGATTAAGAAATGTATTCTGGATTGCTAAATACAGATGCCTAAATTAGGCACTGTGACTCCTCTGAAGACTAAGTTCAAGCCAGCTCTGTGACTCAGAGTATCTATTATCAGTGTATAGCAGACCCTGGTTTCCTGCATTATCAATCAAGTCAAGTAGTCACAATCAAGTTAACCATCTGAACTGTGCCCAATGTAACTTACATGAGGCCTAATAAGGCATTAAATCCAGCTTCCTGTTTTTTCCAGCTTCTATTCTTCATGGGAACCAATGTGAAATAAGGGTTAGGATCTGTGCTGTGGTTAATTCATGCCTTGTGGGTTTCAGGTATTAACTGATCACTTATTTCTCTCACAGATTCTTGAAACATTAAATAATACAGAAAGTAATGTTTCTTTTAAGAGTTGATCTGACATGAATCCAGCATGCCATGGGGAAAGGGGATGCAAGGGATTTAAAATTGAACTTCTCTAGAATCCACAGAAATTATTAATGCCTAAATCTCAAGGCCATCTATAACTTCAATATAAAAATATGCAGTTCTTGTCTGTAAAGATTGTTACCTTGCCTTTCTCTCCTGGGTAGTTAGATGATTTCTACACTATAAATAACCATGATGACTTCTTATCAATAAAATTCAATGTTCATTTATAATCACACATTTTCTAAGTCCTTCGCAATATGAACACCTTGATGTGGTGGGGCAAAGCTGTAATTTTCTTTTGTCAGAACAGAAGATGTATGTGGGTATGTCTGTGTGTCTAGATGAAGAAAAAGCAAGGTAGTTTAAGAAGATGTAGCTTTTACTGATACAAAAGGATGTTGCTTTTACGGAATCATGTGTGCTCATGCCAGTGGTAAATTTCTATGTAGCATTCAATATTGGAATTGCAATTCCTAAAGTGTTAAGCTACATCTGGAGTAATAAATCTGGAAGGTCTTGTCATCTGTTAAGGGTAGTTCAACAGATCATGCAAGACTTGGGTGGAAGATTTTTCCAGTCACCTTTCTGCACCAGATCCTGTGGAGAGAACATTCAGTGGAATTCATTAAGAAAAGTCATCTTAGATCCCTCAGCCAGTCATGACTGGGCATAAAGACCTCTACAACATTTCTGTCACAGGTTACGTTGCAAAACTGCAATATGACGGTGGAAGAGTTATATCTGAGTGAAAGTGCAGATTGACTAGGTTGGCTTCAGGGAATTTACCTCCCTACTCCATTAGCTCCACTCACTGCAGTGTAGTTTGTCAAGGATTTATGAACATACAGAAGTCTCATCAGAAAAGACTTATGATCTCTGTGTCACATCCATGCGCCACTGAGTCAATGTGTGCATGTGCAGTGTGTCTGATGTAGTCAGAATATGCCTGATTTATTGTATGTTCATTCATATTTTTCTCTGGAATTTCTCCATCATTCAGATCAAGCCTCTGTTTGCCTTTACTGATGTGCACTTGTGTATTTTGGAACAACTAGAACATATAGGCTCTAAACAGAAAAGGCTGGCTGAAATTCTGTCACCCAGAGGCTAAGACAGCATGACCAAAATTGTCTCTCTGGACAAAATGATATGATAATATGTGGGGAAAATATCATCTCTTCCTTTCTTTCTTTTTCCTTTGTATTGATTATGTTTAAACAGGAAAGAAATGGTATTTTAACAGCAACTGCTTATTGATATTTGCATCAAAGAGAGTAGACACAAAGAAACCATGAAGTTCATGCTGTAGGATTATAGAATATAGGGCTATAGAATACAATGGAAAAATATACAGAAAATTGCATTTTATAAGAAATATCTGTAGAAATATGAACACATAAAAGCACATATTGTAGTAATAGCAACACTAGAAAGAAGTATCAAATCTAAAATATTTCCACTTAGCTTCAGTTCCTAGTTTTTAAGGCTAGAAAAGTACTTCCATGATCCCTTAATAAAGAAGAGCAGAGCAGTGCACCCTCTGCATATCAGCAGGTATAGATTTCATGCAGTAATATTTGTCAGCCATCATTCTTAAGGTGGGTTAAGCACCAGGTTTGCCGATAGAGTTAGGCCACAACTGCCAGCTAGACCATGAAAGCAACTTTGGAAAAAGTGTCATAATGAAGAAAGAGGAATATAGAATCACAGAATCATGGAATGAGTTGAATTGGAAAGACCTTTAAAGGCCATCTCGTCCAGCCCCTCTGCCATGAGCAGGAACATCTTTCACTAGACCAGTTGCTCGGAGTCCTCTGTCCAACTTTACCTTGAATGTTCTCAAGCATGGGGCAATTACAACCTGTCTGGGCAAGTGTTGTGGGTGAAGTGGGAGCTTTGAACAAAGTTTGTTAAAGCCCTTCTGCTGAGTCATGAGGTGCAGAAAGGACAGCTCTACTTTCTAAACTCCTTCCCAGAGAGAGGTCTTGGTGCAGCTTGATGCAATCTTGGTCCCAGACTGTCAATGGTTTATGATTAAAGAGTTATATAAGTGTAATTGAACCTTTATGAACCAGGCTAGTTTCAGCATTATTCAACACCAAAAGCACTGTGGTGCTCCCCTCTCTGTTCACCACAGACAGCTTAGCTGGTTTTTCCTATTCCAGGCAGAGCATTCTGCTATGGCAACCTGTTCTAGTGTTTCACTGCCTGCATCAAAAAAGGAACTTCTTCATTAAACTGAAATACTGGAAGTCATAAAAGGCCCTTAAAATAATTTCACTTGTTAAAAATGATCAGTTTTCAACTTGTTCTCCCCTTTTTTGTTTTCTTTCTGTTTGCTGCTACTAACTTCCATAATGAAACACATTTAGCATGAAAGCCAAGAGGACAAGAACAGAAAAAAAAAAAAATTAGTTCTTTACCGAACCAGGAACCTGAACAATTTCTGTCAAGGTGGTGTCAGGAAAGGCCTTTGCAAACTTCTGCCAGAACAATTGAGTTGCCACAGGTACTGCCTTCCCATTGGCTTTTAATAACAGGAAAGACAGGTCCTGCATTCCCACTGGCTTTTGTTAAGAAGAAAGCATGTGTATTTCACCTGTGTCTTCAAAAATCACTTAATGGGCCTTTTCAAAAATTATGGTTGAAATGTATATGCTGGGATATATTAGGTTCTTGAAGTACCAGAGATACCCTTCTGTAGAGAATCTGAAAATCTCTATACCAGCTCAATCCCAGTTTAGTAGATATTGTCACTGACAATGATGATGACGGCTGCTGCTGCTGCTGAATTATAAAAGAACTGTGACTTTCTCTGTTCGCTAATCTGGAATATACTTGCACACAGATAAAATGATATCTAGGAAAAAGCTGAACCAATAAGAGGGTAATAGGGGAGCAAGAACATGTTTTAATAAGGATGTTAAATGCTGCATTAACTGATCATATGTGTTTGTGTAGTTATTACTAATGCTGTTATTTATATTGTTTAACCATAAAAACATACAAAACCAAAATAGAAGAGGCCTGTACCAGTTTTTTCATTGCTTAAATGCCAACACAGCTCAGCAAATGGGAATCTCAGGCTCTGTGTGAGGTGAATGTGGTTTCCTTAAGGGGAATGGGAAGACAGGTCAGGAGTCAAATAGTGCATGACCCTTGATTCCACTTGACATTAAACAGGAGGGTTGAACTCCTGTGCAGCTCACTGTTCCCTGTACTATATCTGTTCGTTTTTCTTGAAAAGCAGTCCTGGAGGGATTCTAGCAGAGATGGAGAAAATCTGAATTTTGTCTCATCTCCTCAGTACACCCAGTGTTTTAAAATCTAATTATTAATTAGCCTGACCCAGAGCAATGTTTTCAGAAGCATCTAGGCAGTTTAAGAGAAAAAAAAATAAAAATCTCAATTTGAAATGCAACATGAGTATCTGGGAGCCTAGGTATCTTAAGATTTCACCTTTAAAAAATCGGTCTTAATTTAACTTTGTCCAACTCAGTACCTCTGATTTCACCTTGAAGTTATCTCAGTTCCACTATTTGCACTCACTACAGAAAACATATTTTGAATTGGACTAATTTTCTTTTTTCTGACTTTTTGTCTAAGTCTTCTTCTATATTGTATTATGTGTATATTTTTTTCTAAAAAAGAGGTGAAGTTCTACACAACTCTTGTCCAATACATCAGTAATGGTTTTTAGTTCTTCACCTATAATTCAATTTAGCCCTAGGCTCTTTTTTTCTTTTTTTTTTTTCTTCAGTTAATGTTCATCTTGATAAACTCCTAGGGGCCACCTCCTTGGAGAGCTTTGTTAAATCTAATTTTATTAGAATTTAGCATATGAAAATCTTGTTTGCATAATAATCTATATTAAATATTTCTACTTTTTTTTTCATTTTTGAGACTTCATTTATAATCACTCTATTTTTAACACCTTTACTTTTCAGACTATAATATGAAACGAATTTTGCCAGGCAACAAAGTCTAGCTATGTTGTAGAACTAGACTTCACTTGTTATGAACTTCACTGCAGCTTAGTAGGAATTATGATGGGTGTTTTATCATTGTTCTGTGTGGTGCTTGAAAATGCAGTTAGTTAAGTGATGGCAGTAACAAAAAATAAGTTTGTCAGAAGATGATATCTTCATTCACAGAGAAAAAAAACCAACAAACTGAGATGTTGAACCAAAAGGTAGATTTTTGAACAAGCACTAAAGTATCATTAGCACAGTTGTGAAAGAGAGCTGTATCACAAATAGACTTGTGGGGTTTTCAAGTTTTAAGAGATCTTCGAGTTTCTGATTTACTCTCTGGTCAGGAGAATTCTTATACTTGAAATCTAAGGATCATTGGCTTCCAGAAGATGAGATGATAATATATAATAACAATTCTTGTTCTCCAGGGCTGGAAAAGAGATAAAGGATGCTGTAGAAGTAATTAAACACAACACACTCATAATCCAGAATCAATAGCATGTGATTTATTTTCCTATCACACCTCGTAAATTAGTAATAGCTAACACAAGTGACCGGATCAATCTACGCTTGTTTTAATTTTCTAAAACTTTGATATCTATTTGAAAACATTAGGCACTGGAAGAAGACACAAAAGAAGACACCTATTTTAGCACTTATTTTAGCTTTGAACCAGCTCTGAAACATGGTTTTTACCTGTACTTTGAGCAGGGCGTGGACCAAGTGATCTCCAGAGGACTCATCCAGCCTCAGCTTATCGGGAATTCTTGGGCAATGGAAACCTGCTGCTAAACTCAAAAACATCTGTAGACTTTAGACTCCTGCATTTTGGTACATGTGTGAACTGTGGGTCTAAGGTTCTGCATAGTCTTAGTCTCTGACAGCCTAGCTAATATTGGTAATGGAGATTGGAGAGGCACTCACTGCCCACATGTTCGTTTCAGGTGTGAGGTGATCTGTGTAGAACTTCCATGAAGGTACTTCCAGTCATCTGTTCAAATTCTAGTGACTACTGTTTTGAGCTAAACTCCACAATTATTTTTTTACACAGGACCATGGTTTCCATTTTGCCTTTTATTAGGACCTAAAATATAAGGGCATAAAAATGAAATGGACACAAAACTTCTTAATTTGTCCAGAAAATTCAAGAGAAGGAAATTGTGACTTCTTTATTTTGAAAACACTTCAGGTTCATAAATCTTGAGATATTTTTTTATGCTTTTAATCTTTAAGAAAGGCTCATCATTTTCCTATACATGATATTCTACTTACATTTATTTAATACATGTGAAAAACAGTGACTTAAAAGTTGTGAATACAGGAGTTTAGACTGATTGATTAAAAAAAATTGGAGATTACCAAACCAGCTTCTCTTCTCAGCATTTCCATGAAACGCAGAAAAAACATATTGTTTTTGTATTTTTGTCACTCTGGGTATTCAAAAGTAGATGAAAAAGTAACATACCAAGTTGCAATTCACTCGAAGTGCATCACTCTGAGAAGTTTCTTTTCTCTTAAACTAATTTTCTTTGACTGCTGAGATTAGGAATACGATTCCCTAGAGTAGTGGTTAGAACTTTTACCTGAGTAAGGTCAGTTTTCTAATGTTTCTTCACAGGTATTTAATATCTTTTGTCCAATTACTGTTTAATTTAAAGTCAATGGGATTTGGTGTTTAAGTGGCTTCATTACTTAAGAAACTGTCCTTATGATGAAAGTCCTTTCTCATTTACTAATAATACTAGCATTCAAGTGCTAAATTTAGCACTTAAGTGCTAAATCAAGGCACAGAAAAGAAAGAAAGGCAAAGGTTTGGGGCATGATTTGAGCAACTCACTGGTTATGAAAAGGTCTGGTGCTGCTTTAATGTTAAGGGGTGTAAAATAGAATTAGGCTTCAGCAAAGGCAGAGAGGGCAAATTTAGTACCAAACACGTGCCAGTAAAAACTAGTTCAAACATTTATATGGGACTTTATTTCCTCTTTAATAACAAAAAATATTTTTATTTGAAATTACAAGGCAAAAATCTTTTAAAAAAGTAAAAGTAGCTTCACAAACAAGAACTATATTAATCTGTTTTTGTTATGCACAGTTTGAATTATATATTCAAAAAGGGAAATGACAAAGAAGTAGGAACATTTCTTTAGGTGTGAAGCCTTAAATTGGTTGATAAATTTCCTGTGCTTGCTTCAGCATATTTTTATATCTTAATGTTAACTATATATAACAAATGTCCAATATTTGTGTTTCTGCTGAATAACCTTGGAGATTGTTCATAAGTAAACAGTCATAAGATATGCATGTGGCTATAGCTTTTAGTTCTTTCATTCTCCTGTGATTGTAAGTTGAGTGCATGTGTGTGAGAGAGTGGTATTTTGTATTGACTGAGACAAGTATAACAACCTCTAGTGGTTCAGCTGCTATCACAGTAATTCTACATCTAGTCCAATTTGAGAAGAAATGTAACTCTGTGCTTTTGAAGTTTTGATATAATGGAAACAGAATGGAAGGACCATCTGAAAGAGCTGGTTAAGGTAATACAGCAGGGCATACATTTCAATACAAAGGTTTGCTGTTATCCATCCTTCCCATTGCTTGAGGGAATTTGTGGCAAATTCAGGGAAGATAATGTGATGGTTAGTGTTATGCAGTGTAATCGTGCAGATCTGAGATAATAATCAGAAAGATGGAGATCTTGTTTATGGATCACAGTTCTGCCAGTTCTTTAGTTGGCTTTAGGGTTTTGAAAACTTTGCAGTGTTTCTTTAAAATAAAAGCACATTGGATGAATGTGTTCTGAGACTTTCCTATTCTCTTTAGATGTGAAATTCACAGAACAAAGCAAAATAAACAAGCAAAATTTTGCAGCCAAAAATCTAATGAGTACCAGTGTTAATCTGAGAAGGATCAATACCAGCAAGACATCTCACCTGACTTTGTCTAGACTGCCGTGTGTCACATAGACATGGAGAAATCCATTAGTCCAATTCTTTTCTACCTTTCTCGGTTTGCAATTTCTCTCTCCTCAGGAAATCACCTGTTTAATGCATAATTCTCATATATTTTCTGCTCATTTTGCTCAAATATTGCTATATAGGCTGTCTGAAATGTATCTTTCAGTCAAAAGCTGACCAAATTAACCACATACAGAACAGGTTTTATCAAGCACTTCTGTCTGAGTTCAATACAATAGAACAATACTCTTAGGCACATAGTGAAATTCTTGGGAAGCTCTGTGCAGGGCCAAAAGTTGGACTAGATCATTCTGATGGGTCCCTTCCAAATCAGCATATTCCATGATTCCATGATTTAAAATAAACTGAGGAAGATTGGTCAATAAAGTAATCAGAGAACTCTCAAAAAAATCATGTCTATTTTCTCAGGAATTTCTGTTCTTACTAATTATATTTATTATGATATTCACTAGACATGCTACAGCATAAGCTCTCACTGAATTTATCCTTCTCTGCAAGGCATAAGGCAAGTGCAAATATCTCAAGAAGTTAATACAGATTATCACTGGGTTTTACCACTGAATGTTTAAGAACCCAGTTGTCAACTGGCTGAAGGAGGATGAATAGGGTTAAAATTTAGAGGAGACTAAGAATTCCAGGGTAAATGCAGCTGCTGCTCCCTGGATGTAACTCATTTGACATGCTCCCCATGCAGTGCTAAGTATCTGCTCAGAGGGATGTAAAGAAGCCTGGCACACAGTGAAGACTACATGGCCTCCTTCCATCCAAATCCCAGCAGAAAGAGGGCACATTGTGGTATTTCCATGACCATGGAAACACCATGAGACTATACAGTACCTGACAGCCAAGGGAGATGGGTCAAGGTGTTCTGCTCCTGAGCCAACAACGATGTTGAATTCCCTTCTCAGGTGTCAAGCCATGATCACCCCTCCTCCCATTAGCTATAGCAAGAGAACTTTACACCAATCAGAAATAAAAGTACTTATGACAAGAGCCACTCAAGATTCACCTAAACATAAAGAAATAGTATGAAAATAAGTTGGGGATAGAGGGAAAATTGGAGAAGACTCCACTGAAACTGCTGAGGTCAATCAACAAAATGAGGCCATCTTCTCCTCCCACAGGGATGCTTTGGATAAGAATTACACTCTAAACACCTTGAATGTTGCTTTGAGGACTAGAGCTTTTTTTCGTGTTTTGTATTAAGCTTGAGCTTGCTTAATATATCAGTAGATTATTTTAAAATGCATTTTTGCAGCCAGACCCTATCACCAACAACCCTCACACCTTATTAATCTGTCACAATTTGTACTAAGAGTATTATTCCATGAACAGCTAGAGTGACTCCTTTCAGTTGCCAGCAGTTGATAACACTTTGCCAAGGCCTGCTGAGGAGTCTCCACATGGTTGGCTGAGCTCCCCCTGACAAGGGAAGTCAAATCATCCTCTGATCTTGTGAATCTGTTGGTGAAGGGTCTCATTATGAGATACTGAGAGACTGGTCATACACCAGGGTCTTGACTTTCCTGGGGGCACTGACAGGAAAAAATCTAAACTTGTCCCTTTCATGTGACCGTGCCTTAAAGAGCAATGCAAGGCGCAGCTTAACAGAGGAACAATTGTGTATCCACATGTATGTGTGGCTGTACACACAGACACATGCATGAAACCTAATGAGTGTATCTATGGTTTTACTGCATTTGTATGCTACTATTGGATTTCCACTAATACCAACAGGACGTTCGTCCATATCTCAGCAGTATTCTATAATAGTAATATAGGAAGGTGCTTTTAGTCATGGAAATAACTCATCGCTCATTCACTTCTCAGCTCATACTGCCAGCTAAGGTGTGAGCATATGTCCAGTAGAAAGTGGACCCAGAATATTGATTCATCCAGGTTAACAGACTAGAGTTTTCCCTTTAAACACTTGGAATTGGATGTCAGACATGAAGAGCTGGAAGGTCACTAAAGCATCTCTGAAGATTTAGATGTCTTTAAGGAACACAAATGTGTTAATGAAGTGTGACTAAAACTAGGTCTCTCTCTTTTAGGCTGAATAATACTTGTTGGTATCTAAACAAGGTATATATTTTCAGGCAACTTTTCTTCTCTGTTGGACATTAAAGTAACATTTCATTTCAGCTGGCAATTCAGGGTTTGGACAAAGTACTGACTTACCAAAGATGCAAAAGTATGTTTCCAGCCATCTTATGTATCAAATAAAAAGCTTAAATGTGTAACTCAAATTTCTGAACAGAATACAAAGTATTTAGACATTTATCTTATGGATATGTGATTAAATTCTGAGATCCTTAGATACCTGCATACAAAAAGCTGCTGAAAGATAAACTAGTATGCAGACAAACAACATACATGTTAACTTGCAGACACTTAGAATATACACTGTGGCTGCCCAGAACATGCAAGGGGTTTATCTCTGCCGTCACCAAGTGACCTAACTATTACAGTGTTCCTTTTGCCTTTTTACTGTGTATTTCTGTGTTCATCCTCCATCATCAAAATTCAGATTAATAAATAATATAGCTTCAGTACATAGAGTGAAAATCAGTGTTCTCTATCTTTTGCCTCCAGGTGGGATGGCATACATCATGTTGTTTGGCACATGCTTGATGGAGAAATGCTTGAGCCCAATTAAAGTGTGGAATTGAGTATGTCTCTGACATCTTTGCAAAGTGCGCACACTACTAAGATGTTAACTTAAAGAAAAGATGACAACCATTAATCTACCTGAAAAGAGAGGTGGAAACCACTGCAGCTCACAGATATCCCTAATACTATAAATGCTTATTAGGCCTTTTTAAGATTGTCTTCTAGAATTAGATCTCCCAGGAGACTTGCACAGAAGAAAGCCTAGTTTCTGCATTGTAATCAATATTAAGTGTGAGTTAGGCGGCTCATCCCTGCCAAACCTTAATACAGTTATAGGTACCTGGGGAACTTTAAACTAAAGAAGTCAGGTGGCAAAAGATTTTAAGCTCCTTGGACATTAAGGGTCAGCTAAGGATGACAGTTTAAGTGCTTACTGTACATTTTGTGTAAGTCCTTGATTAGATACTCAAGTCTCTATATCCCATTGGGCTCTAAGTCTTTGATGCATTGCTCTAAGCCCAGGTGTTTAGCTGACATGCTTAGTCACTTAAGCTCCTGATAGAGGGAGAATAAGGCCACCTGTAATCTGAATCACTCTTTTGAGTTCTCCATCTTTGTCAATTGACTGCAGAAGAAACCCAGGGAGAGCAAGTTTTTAGATGTGGGTGTTCTTCAGGTATGACTTTAATACTTAAAGATGGGTGAAACATGCCAAAGCATCATCACTTAGTGCTGAAAGTCACAGAGGGACTTTGTGATGAACAGGAATTCACAGTCAGCTCACGGAGTTCAAAAACTCAGTGCTCTAACCTACCCTTGTGCACACACACTCACTTTGTTACTATCTTCCTGCCTCAGTTCAGATTCTTTCATGGCTGTGCTTACCCAGCAGGAATATTTCGAGTCTTTGTTAAAGCAAAACTGGCACAACTCTTGAATGAAAGTTAGGACAGCACATGAATGAAGAGTGACAAAACATTCCACACGCATGCAAAATTTGTTGCTCAGAGTACAGTTTTTATCACTTGATTTGAGTTGTCAGTGCAGCAGAAAAAGATTTTCTTTCATTTAAATGTTACAAAGTGTTGCTAGTTATTTGATCTGAAAGTCAGTCGTTGCTGCCAGACCACTGCGTTTGTAGCAGCAGCATTTCAGAATGTGCAGTTTACTGAAATCTAGGCTGGCATTTTACATTATTAAGACTACATAAAAAGCTTTAGCAAATTGCCAAGACCCATTTCCCTTATTCTCCCACTTTAAGTGTTACCTGGGCTTATATCACTGCTAATGTGAAACACTTGCTCGCAGCAGCAAGTGGCAATTCTGGATACATCAAACCCCAGGTGAGGAGTAATTATGATTCAATGTCAAGATTAATGTTGTCATAACTTTAAAATATGGCTGACATGACAAAGCCCCCCTGCTGCTTGAGAATAGCCCAGACACAAACGCATTAGAACAACTCCTGCATTTCCCTTAGCACCCTTAGTGGCAGGCAAATCTCTAGCTGGTTCTCAAATAATGATGGAGAAAGCACGGGGGAGGAAAAGGAACTTAAAAAAAAACAAAA
>JAWWEW010000088.1:66325787-66338256 GCA_035583185.1 Anabacerthia variegaticeps | reverse complement strand
AAAAAAAAAAAAAAAAAAAAAAAAAAAAAAAAAAAAAACCAAAAAAAAAAAGCTAAATTACTTCTTTTTGCAATATGTCTAGAATTGGAAGACTTCAAGGAATTCTTCTGATCACAGCTTTGATGTATGAACATAGGTATGAAAAGATATTACAGAAAAAAATTCCCAAAATTTCTGCTGGAAGATAAACAATCCCACTTCTCCAGCTGAATCAAAGGTAAAGAGAGAGAAAATGGCTATAGCAGATTTCCACCTGGATATACTTACAAATGATTTTCATCACAGTAGTATCTCAAGGTCTTAAATCCAGAGTCTCTTGTTCTAAGTGCTGCTTAAACACTGAAATTATTCTGTTAGAATGCAAAACAAAGAGAGACAACATTATCATTTTACAGGACACAAAGAAATGATGCATAAAGAGATTAAAGAACTAAACTTTTCAAAGACATTCACACTTGCAAGTGAATATAACTCTTTTCTTTTTTTTTGTTCCTCTTGAAATGTCTCAGCAAATGGCCTGTGTCATTGTTTTCCACCCCAATCTCTATCAATATCAAAATAAGTACCCACTAGTATAATGTCAAACAAAAATCACATTACATTTGCTAGATGTTTCTTTTGGATTGTTTTTTTTCTTCCTCCTAGATTGTATTTCTAAACTCTTAGAAATAATGTGCTGGCACTTTTTTTTCCTCATGGGAACATATTTCAGAAAAGGAAATATTACAATATATGAAATTGTGTTTGTTTTAATATTAAAAAAAAAAAGTGAGTTTTAATTAAATGACGAAACATCCAAAGACTTTTTAATTTTATTATTTTATTTTTTTTTTATCTCAGAGCTGATTTATTAGGTTCAGTACAAAAGTTGTTTTCTCTTAAATTTTCCAAATCATGAGTCATATGGTGAATTTCTTTAATGCAGTTTGCCTCAAAATTACTAAGAAACCTGAGTTTGGAGATAAGGCAGTATGATATGTATTGTTCCTTACCCTGAGGAGCCTGAAAACTATACTGGTCACCTGGCCATCTTTGTGTAGCTGTAGAGGTAAAATCCAAATTCCACTGGGCATCTAGCTGAATCTTCCAGCGCTCACTTTTACTTCCAATTCTGATCACACAAAGATTTTATGACAGAACTGAGAATTAATACAGTTTTGTCATATCCCAGCCCAGCGACTGAGCTTCAAAATAAACCACTTTGCACTGTAAAGGGAGACTTCTTCTAGACCAGGTTGCCCAGAGCCCTGTCCAACCTGGCCTTGAATGCTTCCAAGGATGGGACATCCACAGCTTCTCTGGGTAACAGAAGGACAATGGTTAGGGAGAACTTTTATTTGTTTTCCTTTGCAGGGAAATAGTATAGTTTTAGTCTTATCTTCAAATGAATTTTAGACAGAAGTAGATTCCTTCCTCTAGTTTTTTTTAAAGATTGCTCCTGTCTTTTCTGCATTACTCTGACTTCGGGTACTTAAACACATCAAATGCTGAAATTGCTGGATGACATTTCACAGCCTGAGCTACAAATAGAAAAGAGGGGAACATAGTCAAATTTGTCATTCTGGAAACTGCCAATAGAGACTTTGGGACTTCAGAAGCACTTTTTCCTGCACAGAAACCCTTCCAGAGCAGGGTGTCCTGCTTGCACCACACTTGGAGTCCCAGGCAGGAGTCACTACTGAAGGCAGGACTCTGGGCTGGATGAGCCAGCACAGTTCCAGCATGGCAGCTCCTAAACTTTAATACATGGTTATTGCTGGAGACCTGTCAAGTTCTTCACCCTTACAGCAAAACCCCTCATAGCTGAGATCCTGCAACTGATGTTAAATGTAAAACATCCTGAAAGGGAAAGTACCAGGATGTCTTCTCCCTTCAAGGAGCACAAAGATTTTGAGATGGGGATGGTCTTATTCAGGCAAGATAAGCTTCCTTTTTATCGTGCCATATAATGAAGCAACACTTTATTGCCACCTGAAAGCAAAAAGAGACAACTTGTCTTTTCCAGGACCTCAGACTCTTAAAGTAAGTGAGATTTTTTGACATCCAGTTTAATGCAAATGTCTTTTTAATAAAATATTAAGACCTTTCATGACAAATTATGTCTTTTAAATACCATAAATAGTATCTTTGCGAAAATACTTAATTTACAAAAGTGGGAAAATCTTTGAGGGAAAAGCACTTTTATGTATTTAATAAATAACCTTTTGGTTTTTCTATCTTATTTTTTTGAAAAATATACAAGATATTAAATTATGTCAGTATGTAAGTGGGTGAAACTGGGATGAAATTCAATACAGAAAAATACATAGAATTAAACACTGCAATGTGTAACTGTGTACTAGACAGCATGTAAATGACTTGCGTGGGACAAAAAAGTTGCCATGAGGTCTTCTTCAGGGTCAATCATTGGAGTGACAGTAATTATTTCAACCTGAGTGTGAAAAAGTTTGACATGCCCAGTGCCCGTCAAATGCCACCTTCAAACATATTCCACTCATTCTAATGAAGTTCTTGCAATACTGTCCAGTTTTACAGACAAAATTGCATAGATGCCGTGAGCTTCCCTGGGGCCAACACCTTGAAAATTGTCTATAGGGATCAAGAACATGCTCTTGTCTAAGCACTGAGAAAATGTTTTCAGGAGTATTTCTTCAGTGTCACACAGTGGCAAGGGAATGGACATTTTTTCTCTTCTTGTTTATATTAGGTTTAACATTTATTGGGGAAATAAAAAGAAAAGTATTTTTAAAAAATGGACTCTGGGTCACATTCTTAACTGGCATAAGTTGTTGCAGCTCTACTGATCTGTCCTGTTGCTTGCAATTCTGTTCAGGGAGAGGGAATCTCATGTTTTTCTGGTTTCACCAAATATCCTTCCATTTCACCTTTCATTCTCCAGGGCAGTTATTATCAGATGTTGAAGACAACATGTAACTTTTTGCCTCAGGCAAATTCACAAATGTTTGCAGCTTTGCTGCAGGGCAGAGGTAGAATGTAATCATATGTGCCACAAAAATAGTTCTTCTCACAGTCAAACTAGAGAGGTTTTTAGGCCAAGATTAGATTTGTCAATAATTCTGGAGAAATTAGTCCTTACGTACAGGGAGTTGCAGAGTGAGATTCACTATATTGTTAATGTAAGGATATGCATCAGGATGAGAGTGCTCTGCCTACATGTGGATGTTTCCAGCTGAGCTGCTTACCCAAACTATTTCACATCCAGAGGAGAAAAATGGGAGCTTTACGGACAATATTCAACTCAGGCCGACATCTAAGACGGATCAAATGAAACATGTTCTTAAAGGGTTGAATGTTCCCTTTTGGGCAAGTCTGTGGTGACTGCCTCACATAGAAACGTCTTTGTTCCAGCACCCACAGTAAGAAATAAGGAAATTCCACCCTGAGTTTCACATATGGCAATACTTGTATAAATTGTGCAAGTGGGAAGCAGGTGTGTGAAACCAGCTTCCCATTTGTTTGTCTTCCTCCCATTGTATTTGCAACCAGATCAGTTTTTGACATCAACCACACCTGTCACATTTAAGGTCCTCTTATGGGGTGTCTTCCCTGGTGCAGCATAGGCTGAATGTGCCTCCTTCCCTGACTGACATCCTGCTCACATCCCTTCTCATACCTGTTCCTCTGACACTGAGCAGCAGTGGGAAGGACCCTGCCCCATGCACTGTCTCCGTCATGGGGTAGGTGAGTGCTACATCACTGCACCATCACAGCCTTTCCTGTGCCTTATCCATAACTGGATTACTTCACTCTCTTGAGCACTCTATTTATATAGTATTATCTTCAATTGTACCACGTATTTTAAAATCCATTTTAGCCACTCTCAGGACCCTATTCAAGAATTGCGGATATAACCTACCAAAGTTATCTGGCCTAGTGACATGAAGGGAAGAAAAAAAATAATAAAATGAGAGCCTGAATTACCATAGGGTTTCTGCTCATAATGGGTGACTAAATGCAGAAGAGTGTTCTGTTTTAAAACTGTCAGTAACCCGTGGTCCTTTTTTTTTATATTTACTTTAATGAGAATAACTCACAACAACAGCAGCTTGTCATCGCTTCCATCTCATTGCTCTTGTTTACACACAGGGCTGTAAAACTTTACCTCTGCAGATTGCTTTAAAAACATAAATAAAAATAAAATCTAATTTACATTTTTGTTCCAACTGGTTTTCTTGATAGACAGCTGCCCACAGCTCAGTGGTTGCTCTGTTCAGTGTACTTTAATTTTCAGCTTTCAAGTTTTTCTGCAGCCCATTCAGAAGTAAATTCTCAGGGAAAATTGAGCTCTGTCATGGATGGATTAGTACTATAATAGTTGGTCACATATCTTGCATGAAACCTTTCAAAAGCAAGGCAAATGAGAAGGAAATGAAATTCATTTCATACTTCTTCAAGCACGCTAAAAGACTTTCTCTCCAAGTAATCTGTGAAGTACCACTAGTTTATTGGAGGTTCACATAACTACCATTACATTATACCTTGTCACAATCTCATATATTGGGTGACTGCTTTTTCTGAACTGATGGTACCTGCAAAGTGTGCTCCTTAGACACTGAGGAGAGAATACTGTTTCCTCTATCAAAATGTATAGGTCCTAGGAATGGCATAAATAAAGGTACTTCAAGCAAATTGGGACATTACAGGTCATAGGTCAATGAAATCTGAAAGGGAGATATATCGAGGAGAAGTCATGTTTGCTATGTGATGAACTGATACAATGAAAAAGAAAAGGGGGGAGTGGAGAGAGAGGAGGGGAAAGAGGAAGAGAGAGAAAGCATAATAAAGTTTTTCCTAGACAGTTAAGGTGCAGAAGCTGCAGCCATTTCCCCTTGCGGGGAAGGAAGAAGCTATATTGCTTTTAGCAATCCATTTGGTTTCTTTGTCATTTGCAATGAAGGCAGCACTTCATCCCTTAAGCACATCTGTGTGCATCTCCCAGAGTGTATAAATGTGTGCTTTATTTCTTTTTAGGGTAAGATAAACAAATATCTGCATTATTTTGGATAGTTCTTTGATTCTGCTTTTTTGATGAAAACTATTTGCAGGCAAGAGGAAAAAAGAAATACCCACAGCAATCTTGTTCATGTGCTGATAGCGTCACAAAGAATTTTAAGTAGAAATATGGTCGATGTTTCAGTGCTGATGCAGGTATGGAAAGAATAGGTGCAAGCCATGATTCAGGCCCTGGTTCTGGTAAGGAATTAAACGTATATTTAAGGCCTCTGAAATAGAAAAACCTACTTGAAGGCCCCAATAAATCAGTAAATCAGGAGTCAGTAGTGCAAATTTGCTAACCACAAATTTTTGTTTTGTTTTGATATGATTTAAGTGGGAGAGTGTGATCACTTTTAGAAATATCTTTAGTATAGAAGGTAATTATGATTTAATTGCCAAGAAAATTCTTTTTCGGATTGTCAAGGTATTGCAACACTAATTCAAACTCTGTGTATTAGCACAACAGTGTTGAAAATATGGGGTATATATATATAATACATTTTAATTGTAATGCTTTCTTATTTGTAAAAAACCCTAATCTCAAATACACACAAGAAGTGTTTGAAGTCCCAAAATAAAACCTATGGACGCTGCAGACACTTTATATGTTCTCTAATTCCATTTTTGCTTAAAAATTTATGTTTGAGTCAACGAAGAAACTCTCCCCCCAACTAAATATTAAGAAAAATAATTTTTTTTATGAATAATTGAAATCAGTGAGAGCTTTAGCCTCATTACAAAAATGCCTAATGAGTGCTAAGGTTGCTCCAGAAATTTAGTATTTAGATATGAGACTTTAAAGTCTGCTGAAGAAGACATGAGACTAAATAAGTTCCCCAGCGCAAATACTGAAAAAATGTTTGATTTTTATTGATTTACTTATGTCAGGAATAAGGGTAATTTTCCCAATCTGTCTATTATTAAGACAATTTACCTTCTAGAACTACCCAAGTGTTCCCTCATGAGGAAGATCATAACTTTTATTATTACTGTTGTTCAGCATTGAATTTTTGTCCATTACAATTGTAAGTTAAAATATTCTGTGCTGTGTTCCCCCTCATTCTGTGTTTATTAGAACAAATAAATTAGTATTAGAACAAGAACATATTGGAGGACTTCTGGGTAACCTGGTTTTGTGAAAGGTGTCCCTGCTCATGGCAGGGAGAGTTGGAACTGGTTAATCTGTAAGGTCTGTTCCAGCCCAAATCATTTGTGATTTATGTCTCCCGGCATATATAGAACGAGGGTTACACTCATAAAGCAAACAACATGAGACATGGGTAAACAAGTGAAAAAGCATTGCAGAATCTTCTTGCTTTCACCAAAAGGTCTCTTCAATTAATTGTCTTATTTTCATATCTTTTTGGAGGAATTACTGAAAGAGAGAAAGCTGCAGTAGGCTACTTCTGGAAGAAAAAAAAAATTCAAAACTCAAGGCTCCTAACTAAAACACCTGTGTGTGGAACATTGTTGGCTTAGACTTGACTTAGGCATATTACACCAAGAAAGAAGACACACAGAGGTACTGTTTGATTGACTAGAGAGGGAGCTTAAGATAATAATTTATCTGATTTAATTATTATTACTGTGGCCACATTGCCTTCTCAGTAGCAGTTATGACAATATTTAAGAAAAGCTCCTAAAAACCAGAATATCATTGTGCTGTTTGAACAGAGATCAAAAAAAAGCTCTGACCTAAAGCAAGTACCATGTAAAGATAAAGTAAGGGAAAGAAAGGGGGGGGAAAAAGAAAGAAAACAAAACTGTATTTGGAGAAAAGTGGTACCAAAAAATATCCAAGACAAAACACAGGTGACCGTATCAGACAAGACTTTCTGTATATCCGAAACACCTCTCTTCAGCTGCCTGCACTGATTTCTATGAATAGAAATAGTTATAATAATCAAACCAAAGGCAAGTGCTTAGGAATAAAGAGAGGAATAGCAGGAAGCAGCAGGATCCTTTTCAAAGATATGTGCCTCCACAAAAGGTGGGTTTGGTAATTAATATCTGGAGCTATCCACAACCTTTTCCCCCAGAGAAGACGTAAAAGGTACGTAAATTTAGCTAAATGGATGGGATTTTTTTTTTTTCTTTCATATTTAACCATTAATCTGCCAATGGGTCAACAAAAAAATCTCTGCCCAAGAGAAAGGTGCCAAATGGAACAACCATCTGATTAGTGTAGGCATGCAATGTATTTTTTGGGGGAATTCTCAGCATCTTCCTCTACTGTTATCAGAGTCATTGATTAATATGAGTTAGTGCTCCAGGCTAGCACTTTCCAACAGCCTCCAGGCAACCTAACAGCATGGATGTCAGGAAATTAGAGACATCAGAGGCCCAGGAAATTAACCTGCCAGTTGCCCTGGTAATGCAGAAAATTGTTTCTTGTAAGGAATTCGGAAAGAAGGAAGGAATTCAGAAGGAATTTAGAAGGAATTTGGAAGGAAGAAAGGAATTTAGAAGGAATGAAATCAGAAGGAAGGAATTTGGAAGGGGAATTCGGAAGGAATTTGGAAGGAAAGAAGGAATTCGGAAGGAAGGAATTCAGAAGGAATTCGGAAGGAAGGAATTCGGAAGGAAGGAAGGAATTCGGAAGGAAGGAAGGAATTCGGAAGGAAGGAAGGAAGGAATTCAGAAGGAATTTGGAAGGACGGAAGGAAGGAAGGAAGGAATTCGGAAGGAAGGAAGGAAGGAATTCGGAAGGAAGGAATTTGGAAGGAAGGAATTCGGAAGGAAGGAAGGAAGGAAGGAAGGAAGGAAAGAAAGAAGGAATTCAGAAGGAGCGTGGAAGGAATTCAGAAGGAGTTCAGAAGGAACTCAGAACAAAGGAACTTGGAAGGAAGGAATTCAGAAGGAATTCGGAAGGAAGGAGCTCCGAAGGAAGGAACTCCAAAGGAAGGAACGAGGGTAGGAAGGAAGGGAGGAAGGAAGGAAGGAAGGGAGGAAGGAAGAAAGGAAGAAAGGGAGGAAGGAAGACAAAATGACTTGGGTAATTTAATTGTAAGCTGCACATACCCTGTCAGGGATAATACTAACTATTTCATATAGCAGAGAAAGCCTTGAAAATTTCTATGAGCCACAGAGATTCAATCAGCATTTCAGACATTTCCATTTGTTGATAAAGGCTGCATAAGGGAAAAAAAACCTGAATATTGAAAAAAATTCAAATAAACTGGATAAGGAATTGTAGATTCTTTATCATAGGTCTGTCCACATCAGGAGGGCAAAATTTCTTGGAAAAGATGCTAAACATATACAAAATTGTTAAATACTCAGGAGCAGATGTGTTTTGCAAGAAGGTAGGGAGTCTGATTAGTCAATGTCTTAAAATTTAGAAAATAAAAATCCCATAATATATTTCTTGTTATTTTTCTTCCACATGTTACTTCCTTATATGATATACAAATTTGGCCTGGAACTGTTGGTTCCTCCAGTCACACAACAGAGGTCTGATAGTCTCTATTGTATTTAAGAGTCTTATCAGAAGCATTTGAGAAATAAGCTTGTAGTCATGAAAAGAAAAAAAAAAATAAATAAATAGTCTAGTCTTCATCATTTCAATTCTAGATAAATTATTTACTATTCTGACTTCAGAGCATGAGGCCTGAACCTTTGACACCATCTTTTAAGGTCAGAGCCTGTGTTTCCAAAAAATGCCACTGCTTAAGGACAGCATTGGGAACACAAAGCAACTTCATTTGTTTTACTTTTCAATCCTGTGTTTTAATTAGAGTTGACCAAATCCTCCTTTCTACTCCTTCTTTCTTATTCTCCATTTCTCCTCTCCTGGTGTAGTAGATGGAGATCACATGAACATCTCATATGTATATATATACATATATATATATGTGTGTGTGTATACACACACACACACACACACACACACATATATATACACACACTACAGGCATCACTGCTCTGCTGTTATGTTCTACAGCATTGAAGAAATGAATCTTTTCAAACAGGTGAATTTTCCAACAGAAATGGACCAAACAGACTCAGTTCATTGAATAGAAAATGTAATGGTGATCTAAACCTATTACCTTCAGTGGAGTCTGTGACATTTTCTTCAAGCGTATTGATCTGCTGGAGAGAGAGGTGGGGGACTGAGAGAGAAAGGGAACTTTATTTTTTTTTACTGACTGTGTTGCGTCAGTCATTATAATGCTAGTCACAATGCAAAAAAGACTCATAGAATCAACAGGGCTAGTCCTTTCACAGGGGCTGCAACAAACACTTCTGTGAGGAAGAATTAGAAAACTGTTTTAGAGTCAGCTACAAATATTTTAAACCTGATACAAATAATCATTTTCCTCTGCTCCACTCCAAAGTTTCCCCTCCCATGACAGTCAAACTGATTTCAGTCAAACACACCCAGCGCTTGTCCAATGGTCCATTCTTCTTTTGTAATTTGTAATACCTTTCAGCTAGTTAATCACATTTCTCCCCATGCTTATCTTTTTCTACTAGGCTGTTAGTAGAGACTGAACTAATTTCAAATCCTATTTAACCTAATTTGGATTGGCAACATGTCCTTTAGGAAAGGGGGGAAAAATACCATCACCAGCCTGTTTCTTGTATATCTTCTAGATTTAATTTTTTTTATATTATATTTTATTTTATTTTATTTTGGTTTGTTGCAGAATCATGTCTCTAGAGATTAGAAAGGCAGCAGAGAATACTGCCTCATTATAGAACTGACATTTGTGCTGTTCCAGTTAGGGTTATGTCAGTGTTTCTATTATAATGTAATTCCTCAGCTTTACTGAATAAAATATCCTCTTATTTGGAAGGGGTTTTTTTACATGAACAGTGTGGATCCAGGTTTTGTTGCTATACTTGTTACAATAAGATATTCCATCTTTCCACTGTATAGGTTTGTTTTTGAATATGCTGCAAATATTTTTGTACTTAAAGAATACTATTAAGACCTTCAAACTACTACTTTGCTGGCAACATCACCAGTAGAGATAGAAGACACATTAAAATTCTTTGGCAGGATCACAGTGCTAGTAAAGTTCTTTAATATTAACATAATATTGAGTCCATTTATTTTGGCATTATCTTAATTTGATCCATTTTGCACCATGTCCATGGTATATATATTTTTTAATTTGTGCTAGCACATGAGGCTATTGCATTTTGTTGTAATCTGAATTTTATAATCTTGCCTATTACTTACAAGCAATCTGCTGCTACAGTTGTTCCTAGGTGTTTTTATAAACTAATTTAACATCTGTTTGTATTATGTAACTGTATCAACTTACAAATGGGCAATAGAACTTAGCATTGTTGAGAATTACCATGCAGATAGATGGAGTTACATTAGTAAAAGTAAAAACCACTCAGTGTTTTATTGTAACTTTCTAAATAAGCTTTATCAAGATTATTTTATTTTCAGTAGGGCTTCTGAATTGAATAGGTATGTTATTTACAACAAAGTATCAGCCAATATGTTTTATTTGGAAATAAATAAATAAATACTTTGAATCATAGTTAAATTGAGTTTTAAAGTTCCAAACCATTCTTTAGCCATAATGTGATTCTGGGATCTGAAGGCATATATACAGTATGTGTTAGCAAGTGAACAAATGTAAAGTGGGAGTTAAAAAATTGCTCTGAATCATTAGAAAGATTTAATTAAGATACAAAGCCTGTAAAGTTGTCTGGGCTGCACTGAGAGTGGAATTTAGCCCATGAAAGTATAAGCCTAGAGCACTGAATGTACGTGCTACAAACACCTCCATTCAAATCTGTTTACTTACCTTGCCATATTTAATAGGAGAAAAACAAACAAACAAACAAAACTACGCACCAAAAAAAAAATAAAATCCAAAAACCGCACATTGTCTAGCCCTGCTTATTTCCTTTGAGACTCTTCCACAGAGTGTTTCACCAAATATTTGCCAAAACTGGTCTGCTACATATGTTAAGAATTGTATCACTAGCAGAGATAAGATAGAGGCTCCTAGATGTCCAGTGAGGTTGAGGTTTTGTTTACCAACAGGTTACACACATGAAAAGAATAAGGCACTTCCCCAGTGAGTGCAAAAGAGATAGGAATTGATCCCTGTCCTTTTGAAGATAAGGTTCGATGCACAGAGAAAGGTAATTTGTCCAGGGTCACACATGTCATGTAGGAACTGTAATCCTTAAATTCATACATACTCAATGTTCAAACCATGGAACACAGCTGTGAAGGAACAACAAAACCCACCACATTCCCATGATCCTTCATCATGGGTAGCAAGAACTCCCAGTCTTCAGGACTTAACAGTGTGACACATCAGGACTAGAGTATTTATGGAGACAAGATGTGTCAGGCAGCTGGATTAACTCACAACTCTAGTGAAGAAACAGAAACAGTATGTTTTGCTCAGCTTAGTCTCTAACAGTCAGGGTAAAAAAACCTACAAACTTTTATTCAGCAGAAAATATATACTGTTTTTCCCCAGATAAAGGTCTACTCAGTTATCATCATTGACTAGGTAGCACAAAAATAATTCAAGAACCTTTTGAGGGGCATCGAAAGAGAGCGCATCCTCTTTTTCTGAATTTTGCCTTTGACTTGTCATTGTTGACTATTGTCAGAAGAATAATAAAATAGTAGTTTAGCACTTGCTTTAATGATGATGTTCAAGATTAAGAAAGAGAAGGGAGGGTTGTTCTTCCTTGATAATTCCACTACACACACACCCATCCGTCCCACCCCCCTCCCCATCAATCCTTTGTTTTATAAGGATAGGTACAAATACCTTCTTTATTTTATGGAGATGTGTATATATATATATGTATATATGTATGTGTGTGTGTGTGTGTGTTCAAGTCATCTGTGCAATAAAATTAAAAATGGTTGTGGAAGAATGGGAAACATTTATAATGTTATTGCAAGTGTAAAATGCATGATCTTTAAAGTAGTCTTAAATAGTATATTAAATACTGTGAGACAAAAGAAAATGGCTGAATATCTCCAAGACAGTATATCACATCAGAGAGCTGAATGTGGCATAGGGACCACTGACATCCCTTTAGAAAGTGCGACAAGCAAATGATAGTCAGAAAGTGGGGAAAACACGAGCAGTACCTAAAAATTTGTAGAGATATCCAGCCATTGCACATAAAGGTGTTTATTTTTGCTTGCTCTGGTCAGACATTTTGTCAAGTTACAGGAGAACTATATTGTCAGAGCATGAGGAAAGCTCGTCTCCAAAAGAGTACAGGGGAATGTGTGATTAAAAAGAACAACAAAGCAAATGATTGCTAGGGACTGTATCACTTTTAATACATCATTACTCTGCTTTGCTTCTGCATCTGGAGATGTGACTGGGAAGTACAAGTCCCCTGCAACCTCATCTAACATCAGGATTAGCCCTGCTATTGACAGGGTGACCTCCTGAGGTCTTATTCCAACGTAAATTGTTGCATGAGACTAGAAACTCCTGATACC
>JAWWEW010000088.1:66266219-66296065 GCA_035583185.1 Anabacerthia variegaticeps | reverse complement strand
GACTTCTGGGGAGGAACAGGACAGTGGGCATGAATCCAGTGTGTCATGTGCAAGACCAAGGCTGGAAAAAGGCATCTCTCAACCAAGAGTTATGACAAACACTGGTGCTTCAAACCTGAGTGGTGGTGATAGGTGGTGATGTCTCAAGATTAAACTTGTATTGTATGTAAATAGTCAAGCAATGTATCACACATGTTTTAGAAGCACTTGTGCATGCTCATAGTGCAAATCTCTCTGGTGTTCTGGGCAACACAAACAAGATGCTAAAGGGTTTGCTGGGAGTCTGAATTTGTTCTGGGTTTAGAGTCATAGTATTTAGGGAACGTCTCAGGAGCAAGTCAGATGCCAACTATCTCCCATAGCATGAATCTGTCTTGACTAAAACTCATTATCTTTTCTTTATGTAGAAACTGACACAGACTGTTTGTCATTTTCCATTGCTCTCTGCCCTTTACATCTGTGTTGTGGCGCTATGATTTTCAGAAAAATCCATCCAGTTTTCCCTGTTATGAACTATACTCATAACATCTTAGTTTCTGGACTCTTTTTTCCAGGTATTGAGTTCATTATACTGGCATTGTCCGCTTCTCCCTCTATATTTTATAATCCTATTTTCTCTTTGCAGTAAAAGGGGCTGCCTAAAACTTTTTTTTCCATTTTCATAGCTCACTTTGACCTAAATTTTCACATTCTTAACCACTTCTTTTTTTCCCCATGACTTCTGCAAATTGCATAGTAGAAAACTTTGGGTTTTTTTCTTCTCCCAGTGAACATCTATCAGCTTTATTCTCATCTCTTCAGACATAACTGAAGTTAATGCAAAATTTCTCAGACATTTCATAGAGGCTTAATGATTTGCCAGGGTGACCAGTGAATGATCATCTTCTGATTGGCTTGGAAATTCCCCAGTGCATTGCAACCTCCTGCAGTGCTGAATGGACTAGGTACATCCCCATGTTTCAGAGATCTCAAAGAAAGTTAATGGTTGACAGCAACACAGTAGGAGTGGAAAAGGAACTGTGATCCTTTCTATAAATACTGAAGCAAAGACACAAACAATCGAAGCAGTAACAGCAGTGGAAACAAAGAGGTTCTTTAACAGATTCTAAGTCATCCATTATTTCTGCATGTTTTATATTATGGCCCCCTGCACCCTAAGTATCTGGAGGAAGATGACCCCATCACAGAGATGGAAGGGAGAGTTTAAGGGCCATTGAGCACTGTGATTTTTCTCACTTTATCACTATTACAGAAAACCCGTGCTAAATAACTTGATGTTGGTTTGCTGTGAAAAGTCAGAGTATTTAGTGTGCTAGCCAATTTCTTGTTGTCTTTCTCCTTTGGGTCTTATGGTTTAGCACCCTCTTTGGCTTGTGGCATCCAGCTGTGCACAGCAAGGGTCAGATTTACAAAGTGAATGTTCCTTCCATCCACCAATGTACTTTATTCACTTTCACATTGCACTAGACATGGGCCTAAAGCACCTCCGCAGACACAAGCCTCCTTGAATGCCTGGGAACTTAATATCCAAAACCAAATATGAACTTCATGGTTGACTGACCATGCACTGAATTAAGCCTCTGTATCTAAATGTGATAGATGCTATCTTGGCCAAGACACTGATGTCTGAACCAGGAACTTCCAGTTCCAAATAAAAGCAAAAAATGTTGTAGCTTAAGGAAAAAAGAAAATCTTTTTTGCCCTGTATTGTGTCTTGTAACACACTGCTTGGTGGCAGATACCTCCAAAATTAAATGGCAGCAAACTCAGGTTTATCTGTGTTTTATCTTCATTTCACAAGCATTTTAACTTGCTTATCATCTAAAAATCGTATTAGACTGTACAGCAGAAAATACTGCAGAACTTCTCACTTCAGAAAATTGCTGTTAGGAGAATTAACTATGGATACATGTGGCAGAATACTGCCCAGTTCTCCCCTTACAGTGGCCAGGCACTCCTTATTTAGATGGCTGCTATGCAAGTTGGGATTTTTAAATTCTTAAACTTCATTATATTCTGAAAGAAGAACCTAGAACCTCTGCATCAATGGCAGAGAAACAAAAAGAAAAGCAAAACTAATTGTGAGGTGCAGATAGATTTATAGGAATGGAAAATAGTATTATCATGATGTAATTTAACCAATGAATTTCATTCATTAGCATGTACAGCAAATACTTATCTTGTGGATTAATGGCCTTCACAGGGTGGGGGGAAGTGAAAACTTGATGAAATAGTATTAGGTAACTGTGAGTCCATCATGATTCAAAGTTATTCTAGTTTTGCTGTTATAAATGGCTTTATACTGGGAAGGTCTTCCAGCCCCTGAAACGTTCATGCAATGACTTTTAGCTTACAGCAGTCTGTGAGAAATTTACCATATGTATTGACTACAGTCAAATCACCTCTTAGCCTTCTCTTTAATAAACTAGCTAGTCAGAGCTGCCTAGGAGCCATGTTTAGAAGGCATGACTTATCCTTTTAGCCCTTTTCCTGAACCTCTTCCAACTTTCTCTCCATCTATATAGCAGGAACAATAATGCTTTCCGTATCACAAAAGATCAGGCCCTATTGTTTCCTCTTAATTGCTAATCTCTACGATTATGTTTGAACAGAAACATGAAAAGTATATTGTTATTGACAAGCATTTAACAAAAAAAAAAAAAAAAAAGTGAATGTCCCATTTTCCCATTTGTTAGATTTAATACAGTCATATATTTTCCCTGTTAGAGAAAACTGGAATGGGCAAAAAAAGGAGAAGCTGTGACGATGGCATTGGTGATGAGAAACTTTTGTCAATGCCCTCTGGATGATGACCAAATGTACCCCAACAAGCACTGCTATCTGGGCAGTTAAACTGATACGTCTCCTCCCATTCCAGTGCCATTTGTTGTGACTCAGCAGGCACTTTGGGGACTCTTTACAGCTAGCATGCAGGTGTAGGACATTACACGAATGAAGTGAGGATAGTTTGCTTGATGATCACAGCTGCAACAGTGACAGTCATTGACCCTGGTTGTTGAGAGTTATTTGCTTTGCATTAATCGGTAAAGCACTTCAGCTATTTATTTTTCTCCACTTTGCAATCCAAAGACATTAACACCAGGTTTGGAATGATTGCCAGAAAAGGCCATTTCACTTGTCTTTCCCACCTTCTCACTGGGATATTATTTGA
The DNA here is from genome assembly GCA_035583185.1 of Anabacerthia variegaticeps. NCBI lineage: Eukaryota > Metazoa > Chordata > Aves > Passeriformes > Furnariidae > Anabacerthia > Anabacerthia variegaticeps. The sequence continues at coordinate 66,292,893 of JAWWEW010000088.1, read as the reverse complement.
AGTTAAATATATCTTTTGCTATGAGCCACATGGAAGTGTCAGTGTCACAGCTCTACTGCAGGAGTGGGCTAGCAACCAGCTGCAATTTGAAAGCTGCCCATGACACAGACTTCTGCCAGCACAGCTCTGACAGTGAATGAGAGTCAGATATGCTGTTTTACTGCGAAAGGGGTAAAAGAAGGGATATACACTTATAACAGTATAAAACATTTCACCTCCAGGGCTTCACCCTCTTACATTGCTGCAAATACCAGTTTTGGGAGTAGGACCGTATCTGAACTTGGCCAGTCAAACACTATCCAAGAAAAACACCCCAGGTGAGGCAGACTTAAAAAGTCAAAAATCAAAACAGGAGGTTTCGATCCCTATAAACTTTGCTTAATTTCGGTGATGAAGTCAACAGTGACTAATTCTGAACTAGGAAAGGCCAGTATGTTACATAAATGTAATCATGTTACAGGTGTCTCTGAGCTGATGTGCAGGGCCCTGAATATATTGAACCCTCCCCAGATTTTCAGAGAATCTTAGAAAGGTTTGTGTTGAAAGGTACCTCAAAAATCATCGAACCCTCTCTGCCAGGGGGACACCTTCCAGTCTAGCAGGTTGCTCAGAACTTCATCCAGCCTGACGTTGAATTCTTCCAGGGATTGGGCATCCTCAAATTCTCTGCGCACGCTGCTCCAGTGTCTCACTGCTCTTTATTTATATTCATTTATTTCTGTTCTTGAAGCTTCCAGTTTTTTCAGGTATCTAAACAAGACTATGGTGAACACCATTAAAACTCCTGTACCATCAAAAAAATTAGAGCTCCCTCACCTTCTCCCCCAAAAAAAGAAACAAAACAAAAAAAAAAAAAACACCAAAAAGCACCCTGCCCCTAAAGTTTCTCTGTTACTGATCTAACATATAATGCATTTTTTCTCACAAGCATCAAAATCAAGTTTACCTTGGCTACTACTAAAACTTCTTAGAGACAACTAACAAATAGCAGAAATTAATATACGCACATATTTATATGTATTTATATATATCTCAAGATACAGAGATAATTCCTTCATAGAATTCAAATTATTCCATATAGCTTGGAAAAATTTTTATCAACATGAAAATGAAAAAAAAAATCCCGACAGAAATGTGAAATGTTTTGAATGAATTTATACAGCTAGTGGCAGACAGTCTTTCCAGGTTGCACAGTGTTTGATTGGTTGAATCAAACCAGCCCTACTGGTCCTTGAAGCAATGTAAGTCCAGATGTGAAATGCTTTATAGTGGTATTTTTTTTTCCCCCCTTTTCTGTTCCAGTGAGAATGGGCCATGATTGTTCTACAGCAAACATCTTTGTCTGGAGACCACCAATTTCTAAAATCAGCTTTTTTATATCTATCTAATGGTGACTTTGTGAAATTTTGTCAAACTCAGGATAAAATTACTAGCCAGGAACAAGAACATGAGAAACACAAAGGGAACACGTCCATCTGCAATGGTATAATGTCAAAACCGTCTCCCAAAGTTTAATGTATTCACAGTGTCAGTTTTCTCCTCTGCATCTCTTTTTTCTTGCACAAACAACAACAAAAGAAAAAAAATCCACAACTTCCCCCTCCCCCCAAAAAACACAAAACAACTCCGCAAAGAAATAAAACAAAACAAAGAAACCACAAAAACCCACAAAAGCTCCACAATAAATGGTCTTCTCAAAAGTACAGATTAAAGAAAAATATCTTGACATTTTCTTTTCCTTTGAAGATATACTGGGCTCATTTTCTGGGCAGAATCATACAGAACTGCAGTTGTGTTAATTTGAAACAGGAGGAAAAGATCCTGGTACACAAGGAACCCTTTCCAAATGCATCAACTAGATCTCCATGTTTTTAATTATTGGTAAAGAAGAAGCACAAAACCCAATTCTGCTAAAATCTCATGCAAATCTTCTAAAAATCTTGAGAAAGCAATAATAAATTGCTAGCACTGCCATAGTTTCATGGACACCATGTTTTCTGCTGAACTGATGTAATAAGAGCAAGAAATGAACTTCACAGGAATGGTATTTCATATCTGCTCTTTTGTATCTTGCAATATCCTTTCTGATCAAGTGCCCTATCTCTGGAGCAAGTATTGATTTTCACAACTGAAATACAATGTCTCAGCATGCTAACCCCCATTCACACACACTTCCCTGTTCCAACACTTTCTGCCTGTCTTATAATTATAAAATGTTAAGGGTACAGCTGCACATTTTCTTTAATGTTGAGACATTTATTAAAAAAAAGCAAAAACAAAAACAAACAAAAAAACCCAAGCACAAAAAACCTCAACCTTCAAAGCTTTCAAGATCATTGGTATATTCCAGATTTCAACACAACCATTTTAAAGCTTTCCAGTGCTAGTTTCTTTCTCTAGTTTTAGAAAGAATCTTTTCAATTTTTCTATGATTCATGTCTCAGATATTTCAATTTCTTCTGTAATTTTGTACTTAGCTGTATAATAGTTTATATACATTCCATGAATTGTTAGAGATATGAAATAGATAATTCTGTGCAATGTGAACAGTACATATGCCTTCTACTTATGCCATTAAAGCAACTGATGTGGAGCATTCTCCTCTAGAGAGGTAACTAATTTATTCCTGTCATGGTAAAACTAATGTGTGAATATGTTACATGTTTTGAATTTATATGCAGGGTTCAGCCCTGTTTTTCCAATTGTAAGTAAATCTGTGGACATGAGGAACGTTGCACATCTGTCTTCAACCTGTAACTCCTACTGAGAATGAATTCAAATTTCAGTAGTCTTTTGTAATATCTGTAGCAGATGGAGGTGTTTAATACGGATCCATTCAACCAAACCTCTTTAAAGACAATCGAGAACAATCCAATATCTTTCAAGGTACTTCACTGGACATCAGAAATTAGAATCTCACAGGATAAGGCTCATAGAATTAAATCCCGATCCAGTTTAAGCTCTGAGTATTCAATGGTGGTGTGTTTTCACCTATTCTTTTCAGTGGATCCTGTTCTGCTCCCCATTACATCACTGTAAATCCAAAGTGGCACCACAGAAGTCACAACTGCTATTCTGTTGTTTTGTTTCTGAATGAGGGAAAAAGGAAAAAAAAAAAAAAAAAGGAAAAATAAAAGGAAAAAAAAAAAAAGAATTAAAAAAAAGTGACCCAGACTTCATTATTATAGAGCTAAGGTGGCCCAGTAGTACCTAATGGCCTTCCAGAATGGAGAGAGTGCCTAAAATTAATCTTCTGAAAACCAAGTAATGAAGCGTTAAGGTACACGTCAGTCCGACCTTAATTCTTCCCTCCTTGAGCAATGACCCAATACACTCATAATACAGAGACTTATTCTCTGCCTTTTTGGACAGTGAAGAACTTTGAGGGAATAGGGTATGCATAGGGGAAGATGGGACATGAAACCTTTCTGCTAGGAAAATCTGGCACTTCCATTTCAGATTTGAAAACAAGTTCTTTCCACTCACTCTGCCCAAAGCTACACAACTCCCCAGGACACTTCAACAACCCCTCTTTTGTCTGACATCGTGTGTCTATATGGACCTCATGAAACCTCTGCATGAATCCTGTTTCCCCTTTCACTGCTGACTTTCCCTGCAGGAAGGAAAGACTTAGATTTTTTGACTGTGGTGTGACTCAGCAGACCACATCCTTTCAAGTACAGATTTAGCATACTCATGGGGTGTAGGAAAAGCTGGAACTCACAGATCCCCAGACTACAAAAGCAAATCTGCTTTACTTCTCCAGCTAATCTCTCTTCCACTTAATACAGCTTTACTGAATTCAGCTGAAAAACAGATAATTCCCAGGGGCTGTTAACAGCACCCAGGAACTGCAGTTGTACTTCATGATTTTGGCCTGACTCTTGTTTTCTTCCTCCACTTTACCTCCCTCCCTAGCCAGTCTCTCTCCTCTATTTTTGTGGCAGTGCTTCTGCATACCCTTAATTTATCCAACCACCCTTATTCCATTACATTCTTCTTCATAACTGGTATAATGACAATGTTACTCTATCCAAAAATGTTGTGAGTTTTTTCCTGTTAAGGGACTGCATATTAGCAATGCTTGACCTTAAGCACATTCAGGTCCACTGTTCAGCAAACACGATTATATTACCCTCACTGTCTTTCATCTTCCCCTCTAGTTAATCAGAGCTGGCACTCTGTTATAATAATTCCCCATGTGGAAAAGGAGCAACATGTCCAGCAGCCTTTCTCATACATCTGCCTCAAGAATGTGTAATTTATTATCTTTCAGAAGTGGTTAGAATCCCATCTAAATTAGTTCTACAAAATTAGCAAAGCACCTTTTTCAGAGATTATGTTGTGTTTGGTTTAATGTTTGGGGGTTTTTTTTTTTGTTTTGTTTTGTTTGTTTGTTTGTGTGTTTGAGGGTTATTTTAGGTAAAAGAACTTGCCTTCTGTGAGCCAGACAAGATCAAGGGGGTAATTTGACCATCCCTATGGGCGTCTAAGAGCATTTTAAGAGTTGTTAAGATGACAGTGAGAAACAGCTTGATTAGAGATGATTTTGCTGTGAGAAGAAGGATGTGTTTCACTTCAGACTCATTGTGATATAGTATCATAGAATCACAGGGTAGTTTGGGTTAGAAGAGACCTTAAAGATTACCTAGTTCCAACCCCCTGCCATGGGCAGGGACACCTTCCACTAGACCTGGATGCTCACACATGCCTATGGCTGGCTTTTTACTAAGGAACTGGTGAGAGATTTTAATGTATAAGGTCCTCTCTTATCTTAAACCAAACTTGTTCTGTGCAATAGATTTCAAGAAGCAGTAGAAAAAACATGGTTTCCCTGCTGTTTCTTCATCTAACATATGTGAATATGATTTGGTTTCAATGATATCAGCTTGCCTCTTGCGATGACTTAATGGTTGCCACCACAACTTTTAGCAAAGCTGCTACTTAGTCTTGCAATTTCTGCATATGCATATACTTTTACAGAGTACTGAACACATCTTTTGATCTTTTCATTCCAGGAGAAGGAGGAGCTGTACTACAGGTGAGATAAATGGAAAAGTAGTCAAAAACAGAGTAATAATTTTAAGTTTTAAACATGCCAGAAAAAGAATCACACCAAACAAATCAACCCAAAAAAACTCTTTTGAGAAGCAGCTGATCTAAATGCTAGGGCTGAAATACCACATCTAAAATACCAAGTATCAAAGCATTGAAATTTTTCCCAAGAGGCACAGCAAATTTCAGCCTAACAAAGCATATGGATTTTATATAGATACAAAATCTGGTAAAAATACCAGAAAGAAGGATCTGAGAAGAACGTGTTAAGACACATGTTCTCCATGATGGTCTGTGATGCATTCAGTCAGAAAATGGGTCTCAGGGATAAACATGGGAGATCTGAGCTTCCTACAAAGTAAAAAGAGTATAATTTTCTCATAATCATATTATTTCTGTATCCAGTTTTATGATTCAGCTACACATTTTGTTTTCATCAGTTTGTACCAGGACATTCTTGAACATCTTTGGTGATGGTCCTGCCTTACATTGTTCTCAAGATCCTCATGCACTGGAGGGTGCTGCCAGCCTTTCTTCATTTTGAATAGACTAAACATCATGACTTCAAGAGAGATATTAAAACAGTTTAGTCTGAAAACATAAAATGTTCAAAACCAAAGTATTATAATCAACCCATTAATGATTTTTAAAGGAAGAAATAGAAATATGTCTGGACCTAAATAAACATGTACAGAAAACACAGTTACTCATTCTCTAACTCTGCTGCCTATTGGTTTTCCAGTTATACCTTTCATTTTTACCCGTGGAAAAAAACCAAACAAAACAAACAAAACAAACTTAACCAGACCAAACTAAACCAGACAAACAAACAAAAAATACACCAAAAAAAAAAAAAAACAGAACACCAAAACCAAAGCAAGATAAAACAATAAAACCCCAAAGAAATAAGAGAAAAATTAAAAATAAGAAAGGGAGGAAAAAAAAAGAAAAAAAATAAAAGGAAACTAAAAAGAGTAAAAGGCTTTTTAATAAACTTCCCACTGCAGAATCAATACAAGTCTGGACAAGAGTGCTGGATTCTTCTCTCTCTCATGCATCATCAACAAAATTGTCAACAGCTAAGCTTGCTTTGTAAGATCCTCTTTGCCAGCAATGGTTCAATGACAGAAGAATATGGCTTGATTTTCATAACCCAACTAGCACCTCTACCACTGGCCGTCAAGGGAAAAAAAATAAAAATTGTGTTATGATATGAATCAGGTACATTTGTTCCAAAAGTCACTGTGAGATTCTAAAAATGGGATACTCTAGACAATTTTCCAACTTTTTTTTGTTTTGTTTTTGTTTGTTTGGCTGGCTGAGGTTTTCTTTTGTAGTTGTTTCAAACTACAGTTTAAAAGAAATCATGCTTAAAATTTCTATAGTATCTGATAAAATTAGCATTGATGGTTTGGTTTCTTAACTGTTTGTCTGCTTGGGGTTATATTTTATTGATTTATCAGTAAAATTGTACATATATATATATATATATATATAAAATATGAAGGGAACATTCCTGCTAGGGTGCTAGGGTGACCACCTCTCTCTTTTCTGACATTGATTTCATTGCTTAATATGATTATTCCAAGAAATCAAATAGGAAGCTTATCTCTTTGAAAGTAGTTAGCCTTATATATGTATCTATATATATACATACATATATATACATATATATCTATAACTGTAAGCATCAAAGTTATTAATTTGCTACAGTAAATAAAAAATTGATATGTTAGGATAAAAGTCAGGAAAAATCCTTTGCCAGCATGTTCATAATCTTATTATTAAACATTTGTGATATGTGATGGGGAATTATCCGTTAATCCAAAATATCCATGGAGTGCTTGAAATACCTGCTTTCCCCCAGATCAGATATATCCTTTCTAAGCAGGTCTTTGTTCTGAATGTAATTCATCATAGTTATCACATGTCACTAAGTGTTACATCGTGTCATTTTACATTGCAATGCAACATAACGGTGCAATTAAGGAAACACAATGCAGTAGCTCCTATTAAAACAAAACAAAATAAAATAAAAAAGTAAGAAAAAAAAAGGAAAAGAAAAAGAGGGGGGAAAAAAAAAGAGGAAAAAGGGAACTTATTTCCCATATCAGTTAATGAGTTTCAGTTCTAAAAGTCTGTGTAGAGAAGAAAATCACACTGATTAAAACTGAACAAGGGCCTGAGCCAATTCCCACTGAAGACAATAGGTATCTGCACATCAGGGACGCATGCATGATTATGTTTTTATTAAAGCACAACTCTAAGATCAAAATTTTAAATCTGGATTCATAGGGCTAAGGAAAGGAATTACCAGCAGGATCTCTTGATTCTCATGACAAAAACTGGTGTACCATTGGTATTTATTATTAATATGGTTCTACAAGGACACAGCGCTATACAGCGCATTGGTTTCATCCAGAGGAAAAGGATGAAAATAAACAAGCTTCATTGGTCCCCACAGTAAAAGAGCTTATAGGCTAAAGACACAACCATGAATTGCCATTCCGTTGTCTTTGACGTTTATTAATCTTTGAAGGGGTGGATTTTCACCCAGTGTCTAATATATTTCAAGCTTAACAGATATTTTAACAGTTCAATATACATCAGGGAGACAGAAGAGCTTTTTAAGCTAAAGGCCAATTCTGGCACAAGAACAAGTGGGTATAAACAGCTCATGAATAAATTTAGCCTTGAAATTAGAAAGAGGGGTTTTTTTACCATCAGAGGAGCAGAGTTCTGGAACAGTCTTTCAATGGGAGTAGAAAGATCAAACAGCATAACTAGTTTAAAATGGAGCTTGATAAATTTATAAATGAGATTATACATTATGGTTGCCTACAGGAGGAGACAGCTTGATTTTAATGGTCCAGAAAGAACCTTCTAGTCTTGCAGTCACATGTAGGTGAAGGAGTGGCTAAATTTGAAATGGAGAACTCCCAAACGTTCAGCTCATAAAGAGTCATACAGAGATGCAGATTTTAAGGATTTCAAATTTAGAGATGTTGTTCTAAACATCTTCACTGAAATATCAGTTTCAGAAGGACTTTCTTAACCTCTCTTACAAGGATATATGCATTTAGACCTTCCAGCACTGAAGTGCTCTAATACATGTACAGCTGAGCGTAACAAATTTTAGCAGATGCTATGTTCAGGTTTAGTTGATTTTGCATTGTTTGGGTTTTTTTGTGTTTTTTTTTTTTTAATTGCCATCTTTTTAATCTGACATAATAAGGATTATTTTAATCAATTGCTGGGCTAGCATGCCTTCAGAATAATTTAGATAACATATCGTGAAGTCTTTAAAGTTTTTACAGAAAAGATAAGTCATGGTGTTCACTTTAACTTAAGGTTACTTATATGATTTTTTACCTCTCTCATCCTTTCACTTCACAACTTTGGTTTCATAAATTACTTTTTTTTTGTTGTGTGTTTGTTGTTGTTGTTGTTGTTTGTTTGTTTTTCGTTTTGTTTCCCCAGATGAAAAACCTTCTGAACAGAAATTATTTTTGTAGGAAATACCACTCTGTTGGTATTATATTGACTGAGGAGCTGGAGGGTCTAGATTTTGTTCCCAACTCTGTTGAATGGTTGTTCTGTTTTGAATCATAACTTCATCACAATTTTCCATCTCTTCATACCCAATAGTTGTTTGGAAAAAGATTTATTTTCACTACTACTTTCATATGTTATTTGTAAAACACCTGTTACAGATGGAAGTAGGAGAAGTTAGAAGGCATGAAATCAAATATTATTAAAAATTATAACCTTTCAGCAGAAGCACAACAATTGCATGCATGTAAAGTGAGTCCAGTATAATTGCTAAGGAAAAGAAATTAATTTACTCCATTGTTTCTTTTTCTATAAAGACTTAAACAGATCCCCAACAGTGGTGTAAACTAAGGTGCTTCTAATATGTATTTTAAATGGACTCTGATCAATTCTTTCACCTCTTGTGACAAGAAGTAACTCCTAAGTGACATTAATTCTATCCCCTGAGATAATTGGGAGAGGGAGGGAGGAGGGAAATGGCTCTCAAATGACTTGCACAGTGAAATGTGAAGTTTGGAGTTAGCTCAAACCCAAAGGAGTGGAAGTGTTAAAAATACAGAGCTATAACATGAGATTTTTTTATTTTTTTATTTTTTTACTAGGGTGTCATCTCGTTTTCCATTTTTTTTTTTTAGCACATTTTCATTGTATGCTAGCTTCTAAGACCTTAAAACATATTGTAGTTAAGCTAAAATATTATTCCATAGAAAAAAATCAGAACATCTTTGTGGTATTTATGGTACCCTAAAGTGTTTAAACTTGACGAGCTTTTTTTTTAAGTCTTTACGTTTTTCCCTACCACTTCCTGCACCACAACCTCAGTCAAAAACTCGTATCTGATGGAAGATCTACTCCAGATGTAATCATGTGTAACTGAGATGGACTCTTAATAGATGAAAATATCCCAATACTGGTTTAATATCACAATTCTCTCACTGCTCCTATGTATAAGGAGAAAGAAGGGTGATCTGATGGCTAACCTTGAGACTGTTAAAAAACTGTTATATCATACTCCTTATGTTCATTAGTTCTGTCTAAGTTCAAAAGAAAGATAAATGATGCAGAATTAGACTTAACTGTATGTAGTTAAGCAAATAGTCTCACATTCATATAAGATACCTGACTTTGTCAGCCCTATTCATTGACAATATGACACTGATTAAAGCTGTTAGGTTTCATAGTTGGGGTCTTTTGTGCTATTTTAATACCAGTTCCCAAATCTGAATACAGAGATGCAAGCACTTCCTCACCTGGCAGAATGTTCTCATCAATACATTGACATTTATGATATATTCACAGATTGTGAGAACACAGACTGCGCTTTAGCTGGAGTTTCACTTCAGTGAGATCCCATCTGATCACTCTTGGCTAGACCAGAGTGTCACCTCCCTGTGACAACCTTCCTCAGGCTGCTGGGATCTACCACCCTTACTGCAGCCACGAAAATAGGAGCACAACCACAGCATATTACTACTGCTGTGGCTTCACATTCTGGCTTGATATAGAAGGCTCTGCAGAAGTCCTGTTCTCTGAGCTGCTTGTGTGAGGATTGCACTAATTTTTCTGGTTTTGATTTTAATATGACATCATTTAATTTGTCTTCTCCTCAGTTACAGAAAATGTATGTATGTCCCACATACATTTCCAGATTGTAACTGAAAAGAGAATAGACTTCTGATTTAGGAGCAGCAAAAGGAACATGTATTTATTTTTACTCCTAAATCCCAGCTAAGGGCTCAGAATATATATTTATTATTCAGGAAACAGGAACTCTTGCCATATTCAATCTGTCTTTTTTGTTGCCACTATGTCCCCTCTGGCAGAAGATGTAGAAACACAAAAGCCACACTTTATATTATGGTTTCTTTTATAGCTTCTAAATGGTTAATAAATGATTAATAGAGGTTTTGATAAATGGTTAGAGTAGGTTTTGGAGGCTAAAAGGTCAATAGTTGGCTTATAACAATCTATAATACATTTCACTCATGTCCCTCCAGCCATCCATAACACAGATTTCTTACATCTGTAGCTTCTAGCAATCATGTTTTAGTTCTTTGTAAACTGTTTATAGGTGGGAGGGATCCTAGTATAGAATGTGTCAGGGAATTGGATACAATTTGCTGAAGTGCCTCAGGCCATGTCCAAAGGGGCCTCTTTGCGCAGTGTCTAAATACTTTTGATCATTACAGTCTGAAGAACTTCGGAGAGCTTAAAGTAACATTTATTTATTTTGGAACTCCAAGTTTCTTTTTATTGTTGGTGGTGTTTGGGGGTTTGTTTGTGGGTGGTTTTTTGTTTGGTTGGTTTTGGGCTTTTTATTTGCTTTGTTTTGTTTTACAGAATTAGGAAGGCAGATAGAATCTCAGTTCTTATCTGTGTTATAGGTGAACTAAAGGTGAAAAAAATGCACATGGGAGCCCCAGTTCATGAGGAACAATTTTTCCTAGGAAACAGACACTGCAGAGATATTGCCCTGGCACCATTACAATAGAACAAAACAAACCAAACAACCAACCAAACAAACAAAAGATGGAGACGGAAATTATTTTTTTCCCTCCAGAAAGAGTATTAGTATCTGATACATAAGAATTTTCTTACTCATCCACTAGAGCCAGCCTGTAGCCCAGAAATTATCAGACATTGTTCAGGAGGAGCAGTATCTTCTCAAAAAGATTAATAAATGAAGGCTTTATTTTCCACTCATAGGAACTACTTCCTCTTACCATGATACTGCTTCAAGCAATTTTTCCAGCATTCTTGATCAGCTGTGTAAGAACAGTTTTTCCATTGTCTTTGGGATTTCTTAGGATTGTGTAGGGCCTTCCAGCTATGTGTTGACTTTTCTTCCTTGTAACACCTTCCTTTTAATACCTTCCTTGCAAAGCCCAGAAACTTAAAAGAATTTATAAAATCACAGAATCATGCACTTTTATAGAGACATGTTGTAGTCCAAACTCCTGCTCAGATCAGAGCCAATCAGAACAGGTTTTTCAGGCATGATCCAGTTGATTCCTGAATGTCTCTCAAGGATGTAGTTCTTACAACATCTCTAAGCCCTCCTGCTACAGCATTTGACCATCTTCAGGTGAGGGAGAACAAAATAATTATAAACCCTACACTTGTATCTGTTTGGAACATCCTGTGTTATAACATGGTGGGTTTTTTCTCTTTTCTTGTGCACCTTCTAGAATAGACTTGCCCTGATTTTTGTCTTTTCCTCCTCTTAGGTGTCCCCAGAGCCATTCTCTACTGTAACCAAGTGCTTTCATCCTCTCATTGTTCATCTGTGCTCCAGCCCCCTGCTCACCCTGGAGGTCTCTCTGGGGTCTGCTGGAGTCTTTCCATATATTTCTTCTCTGGACACCACAAAACTGGACATAACAAGGTTCTTGATGCAGTGTCAGGGGAGTCAAATAGAGGAAAAGACCACTTCCCAGGAGATTATGGTTGTGTAGCTGCTCATGCAGTTCAGGAGGGGTCAGACCCCTCTGCTGCAAGGACACATTGCTGACTCCTGCTCAGTGTGTTTGCAATGAAGAAAATCTGCATTCTTTGCTGTCAAGCTGCTTTCTACCTGGTTGACCTTAAACAATAGCTCATACAGTGTCTAATGTTTTATTTTCTGTGACATTTGCAATTTGAGAAATTAAAGCAGGTACATCAATTATCCTATTGCAGTAGCTTATATTTTCAGAATTATTTTTTTTTCACATCCCCACTAGAAAAATTTCTAACCTATTTATTATTTATTCTTTCTGAGATCACAGAAACTCCATTCAGAGGGGAAAAAAAAAAAAAAAGGAACTTTGACTGTGAAATAAAAAAAAATCTAAAAACCCTAGTAGCATCCTTTTCTAGAGGCAAAAGAATTTCACACTGCTCATGGACATAGAGTTTATTTTCTTTCCTACACAAAGGAGTATAGATTGGTTTATTTATTTTTTTTAAGTGTGAAAGGTTGCTTGCTATGGTTTTCTTTTTCTACATTTTAAGAAGGAAAAAACACCAACGGGGGGAAAAAAAATCCTCAGAATAAATAAATAATATTAATATAGCCTCATATTCTGTGAATTTTTTCCCTCTCTTTAGCAAAAAATACACTGACATAGTTTCAAGGTTAAAAAAGTATCAACCAGAGAGCACCAGTGCCAGAACTACTGTACTGTAGGGTTAGGGTTAGTTAGCTGCTCAATATCTAAAGCCAACTGAAAGATATCTGAGCTGTAAAGATAACTGAAGGTCATTACTTCAAGTACACAAAAAGAACTTATAGAAAGTGGAAGAATTGCGCTATATATAATATATATGATAGTTTTTTTCTTGACTGATTTGCTGAAACTTATTTTTGTCTTTATTCAATTTAAAATATGAATAAGGAAAAAAATAAAAATCACTTATATGCTTTGTGGACACCTCATGGAGCTTGCTGGCCCACTGCTTGTTATTCCTTGCCACAGTATTATTAACCTACCATGCAATTTTACCATTGTGTAAAAATATGAACTTGTATTGTTCAGCCACTCAAATTCTCCAAACATAAGTATTTGTCCCTCCAGCAAATATAATAATTGCATCAGTAGTTAATTTTAATAATCACACTTCTTTTTTTTTTTTTGTTTTGTTTTGTTTTTTTTTGTTTTAGACAAACAGCAGCTTTGGTAGTCTGATTAATGCATAATATTTCTCTAAACTGCCACATGGTTAATGGGAAGTTATTGTCCTGTGTATGCTTTGAAAAATACATGGATATTCTGGAGATACTGTAGTTTTGAGATGTACTTTAGAGTAATTTCAGTACTTGGTTCTTTAAGAAATATTAAAGAGTTGAATAATGGAAGAGAGATTATGGTTATTAAATACGCAGAGAATCTGCAAGCACTTTAGAGTACAGGATTAGAATGTAAAATGATCTTGACAAATTGGATAAATGGTCTGGAAAAATATGATGCAGTTTAAAAAGGACATATGCATTTAAAAATAACTAACAGCACAAGTACAAGTTGAGGAACCAGTGATCAGATAAAATTTCTGAATAAAATGGATTTGATGCTTTTTTGTAAGTCACATTTCTAACATGACTCAACAGTTCCATATTTAAATACAAACCAAGGAAAAATCCTTACCAGAATATTGTCATGTATAAGCAAACTATCACATGCAAGATATACAGATAATCTTTCTGGGTTTTTTTGCTATTGACCATTTTTCAGCTAAAGTACTTCAACTGCATGAGCTGTCACGTTTGAAGAAACAGATAGCAGAGGAGAATGAGGTGACCTGTCAGATGCCCAGAAAAATTAATTAAAAAAAAAAGAAAAAAAAAGAAAGTAAAAACAAAAAACCAAATTTGCTGTTGTTTATTATAGCGATAAAGTGAGAATACATGCTTTGGATAGGTAAAGAAAAGGTTGATGAGAAGGTGGAGGTAAAACTTGCTTTCCCTGTTTGACACAATGTATTGCGCTATGACAGATTTTACTCAGATTCTAGAAGAAGCTCTGTACAAGATAGTAAAGACAATGCTAAACAGGTATCTGTCAGGATCAACAGTTGTTGATCCCATTTTAGGGAAGAGGGGAGGACTGGATGCCCTCTGAGGATCCCCTTAAATCCTATCATCAATGATCTTATAAATCAGATCATTAACTAGTAAAGGAATATAAAAGGTCAGAAAATGGTACAAAATTATTTTCTCAGAGTGGTAAGTATATGCTTTTCAACAGCTCTTAGAATTTATTACAACTTAAGAGTAGCAACAAGAAAATCAAAACTTTTCTTTTTAAAGTTTCCCAGTAAGAAAATGCTCTTTTCCCTTTGCCTGGAGACAATATATTCTTGATTTTCTTCTCGTGCTCCATTTCTACAAAATGTTTTTCAGGTGCAAAGAAGGACATTCAGGCTGCAGAAAATACAGTCATTTTGTCATGAATCAAGCTAATGAAGACCTGTGTAAGACTTATTATTATTATTATTATTATTATTATTATTATTATTATTAATTATTTTTTTACTAAAACACAGGCTTATGACTGTGTGTGAAACAAATAAATGGATTTCTGATGTACATTGAGGGAACAAGGACACAAACTGAACTTCTTCATGCTCCATTTCAAACTACATGTGGGTTGAATCCTTCCCATGTTTTCATCACATACTTGATTTTGGTTGAAATGTCTCACTTTGGGAGGCATTGAAAAACATCTGGCAGATAATGCAGTCATCAGTCACAGCCAACACATTTTCATGAGGGGGAAGTCCTGCTTGTTAAACCTGATTTCTTTCTACCACAGGGTAAGTCACCTAGTTGATCTAGGAAAGCCACTAGATGTAATAATTTTGGATTTCAGTAAAGCTTTTGATACTGTGCCTCGCTGCTGGGGGCAGCTTTGGGTGCCACAGTATAAAAAAGACATTAAGCTCTCAGAAAGGATCCAAAGGAGAGCAATGAAGATGGTGAAGAGTCTGGAGTGGAAACCATATGAGAAGCAGCTGAGGACAGTTGATTTGTTCATCCTAAAGAAAAGGAAGTTGAGGGGACACCTCCTTGCAGGTGACACTCCCCCTCATGAGGGGAAGCAGAGGGGCAGGCACTGGTCTTTTACTGTTGGTAACCCGGACTTGTTGACTGGACTTGAACCTGAGTCAGAGAAGGTTTAAACTGGATAACAGGAAAAGATTTACACCCAGAGGGTGGTTGGTTGCACTAAAGAGAGTCCCCAAGGAAGTGGTCATAGCATCAAGCCTGGCAGTTCCAGAAGAGTTTGAACAATGCTCTCAGGCACATGGCGTAATTTTTAGAACCTTAGAACAGAATAAAACATGCTGAGTTGGAAGGGACCC
Organism: Anabacerthia variegaticeps; assembly: GCA_035583185.1. NCBI lineage: Eukaryota > Metazoa > Chordata > Aves > Passeriformes > Furnariidae > Anabacerthia > Anabacerthia variegaticeps. The sequence continues at coordinate 66,277,446 of JAWWEW010000088.1, read as the reverse complement.
ATCAGGATCATCAAGTCCAGTTCCTGGCCCTGCACAGGACACACCAAGAATCCCATCATGTCCCTTAGAGCATTGTCCAAACTCTTCTTGAACTAAGATTCTTGGGATGTCTTGTGCAAGACCGGGAGGTGGACTTAATCATTGTCATGGATCCCTTCCAACTCAGCATATTTTATGATTCCAAGATTTTATGACTCAAGCTGATTGAGAATTACTGACTTGCTGTGTATGATTAAAGACCTTATCAATTATCACGTTCTCCTCACTCAGTCAGTAGTCCAGTTTCTCTAGCAGTTCACCATTCTACATGGTTTGGTTTAGAATGAGAACCAATGCCTTCATTGACATAATTCACTATTTCACGATATGGAATACTTGTTACTGTGGAAGTAAGTTCTGTGCCTTTTCATCTGAATCTGCTTATTTTTTTCCCCCTATGATATTAAAGAATTTAAGAAGAAGAAAGAGGACAAGTCCTTGTACTGATAGTCAGGCATGACATTCAGCTTCACATTCATTTTTAGTTAAAATGGAACAAAAGTCCCTATTACAGGTCTGGTAGGGGACTTTTTGAATGTGTGTCTCATGCCTAGCATAAATAAAACAGTTTTACTAAACTGTTGAAGAGACTTTTTGGGTTTTTGTGTAAAGTTTGAAATATCTCAGCCACTGACACTCAGAAATAACACCATATATATGTTCGCACTTTTAACAAAATATAGTCCTTTCTTTCAGACACCCTAATTTTAGCTCCTTTGACTTGGAAAAAAAAAATTGGTTATTTTTCTGACTAGCCATGCAAATGATTGTAACAGATTGATCACTTTTATCTCATGCAGGGGTCAGTAACCAGAACTCAATCATATTATTTTCTCATCATATCTGGCCAAAATTATAGAAACACTGCCCAAACAGAGCTGAGCCTTCAGAGAAAGCAACAGAGAAAATCCAGATGAAAATCACAGTGGCCAACTATTGTCATAGCTGATGTGATACTTTTTTTGATACAGTAGCTGAATTTAAAAATGAGATGAGAAGGAAGAAAAGCCTACTGAAATAACCAAAATAACATATGAAGGTAGTGGTAAAGGTGGAAAATCCAGTCTCCAAATTCCTGCCTGAAATTGCACCTTTCATGGTTAAGCACATCCTAAGAATTGCTGCACAAAAGAACTACCTAACTGGTATTTCAGAAATAAGAGTTATATACAATTGTAGTAAGAACACAGTGTCCTCTCTTTTTTTAACAGTTAAACACATCAAGATATAGATAAGAAATGTCCCATCAGAATCGACACTAATTAGCAGTCTTACTGCCAGTCTTACTAGAGGCCAAGAACAGAAAATAGAACTGCCCCAAAAATAGAGTGTCTGTCCAGCAAAAAAATGGTATTTCAGTATGTCTCTGTTTGGAAGCACAAAGAAAAAAAAAAAAAAAAAGGAAAAAGGACAAACTAATGAACTTATTACAGAAGGAAAACTTCTTAAATCTGTCTATTTGGAAAGGTCACAATGCAAAATTCACTATTTTCAATCCAAATGCAACAGCTCATTGATCATTTTCACTTAACAAAATTTTCAATTTCAACAGTATGTTCAACTATCCTTCACTATCTTCCAGTCCTAGACCATCAAATCAAGAGGTTAAAAGGAGAAGGAAATGACACTGATGATGTCTGTTAAAAAATGAAAAAAAAAAAAAGTGTGGATTTTTTTCCCTTCTGTTTTGTTGTGGGTTTTTTTGTTTGTTTGTTTGTTTGTTTGCTTTTTTGTTTTGTATTGTTTTGTTTAAGAAAACAAAGGAAAATCATAAAACCAGAGAATAGTTTGTTTTAGAAGGGACCTTAAATATCATCCAGTTCCAACCCTTCTGCCATGGACAGGGTAACTTTCCACTAGACTAGGTTGTTCCAAGCCTCATCAAGCCTGGCCTTGAACATCTGAAAATCAAAGTGCTTCACTAGCAATGTTATACTCGCTGTAGAAATGGACATAAGAATCCTGTTTACAGAAGTTTCAGTCTAATCCCTTATTTTTTCATACCCAAAATTGCATTTAAAATATTAAAAATACCTTCCTTCTTTCCCACACCCCCCCCCCCCAAAAAAAATAAAATCAAACTAATCATTTCCTTAAACAGTATGAGGTGGATGTCTAACTGTTGTGGCTGCAAAAGTGTAGTGAATTAAGTGGAGCTTCAATGATTTACACTGATAAAGAATTGGATTAATATAAAAAGTTAAAGGAGTTATGCATTTATCACATTCCTTCACTGTCTCACATATCACACCATATTTTGCTGTTGCAAGGGAAGTTAGAAAAGAATGGGTGAAGGTAGATAAAAGGTTATTAGTTAATACATTCATGTCTTTATAAAAATGGCATACAGAAGAGGAAGAAAAAAAAAAATGTCCTGACCGTGCTGAAATCTGCCATACAATACAAGAAATATCAGAGATCCCAATGTACCATATGGATAGCTCTCTGCAAGACAGCGTCTCTGTTCTACTAGAGACCGCTATAGAGAAGAGAAGGATTTTACATTTTTCATCAGTGTACAGCTTAGACAGTTGAACTCCATTATAATGTCTTCAGGAAGTATCTGATCCATTCTATTATCACTATGACAAAGAGAAAGAATTGGTTATGATTTCAGAAAGGTCACACTAAACTGATGTTCTGCCTGTATGTGCTCTAGCTATGATGGTGATAATAATAATAAAAAAAAGTTTAAAGATGAAGTTTGCGATCAGACATACTGGGGGCAGAGGGAGATGTCTTAAAAATTAACATTTAAAAAGAAATTCTTATCTGCAAGACATTTTCTAGCCCTCTTATTTTTCTTCAGCACACCTGCTGGCAGTTAGTATATTTATACATGTACATATAAACAGGGGACAAGATTCTGATAGCAGTTCCTGGAGGGTAAATGGAACGTTGTTGTAATAAAAGCACTGAAACAGACAATTATTATTAACAGTTATGTATGTACTAAGATCAATCTGCCTGGCTAATCTGGAGCAGGTATTGAGTTAGTTTTGACCATGGTGTGAGACACAAGTGAGCTCCAATTTAACAGCTGTGTGGTGGAGTTACTTTGTTGTTCAGACCAAGATAATTCAGTCTCACTCCCATCAGAGCTTATTATTTTTGGCTCATAGCTCAAAAGCAACTGCATGGCATGGAGCAAGGGTAGGCCAAATTCTTGGATGTACTACAGGTAGCTGATATCACACTAAATATGTCTCCCATAGTGTCTGGAAGACTCAAGACAAAGGTGGGCTCCTCTTGTGGTAGATGCTTTGAACACACACACTGTGGATGATGGTTTCTCCCTGCAGAGCTTGGCAATAAATATCTAATAATTATTAATTTGTTTAGTCATCTACATAATAGATGTAGTACTATGTAATAGTATTAATCATGATGAAGCTTCTAAGCTGCTGAGGTGTTTTTTTAAGGTAAGAAGAGAGAAACAATTCTGAAGAGCAAACCCCAGCACCAGTGAAACCAACGAGATAACCAGATCAAATTTAAATTGCACAGAGATTCAGTTGCGTTGAAAAGTATTGTCCAGGAATGTGCACTAACATCACTGGACTGGGGGAAAGTAGATATAAGTGCATTGGATGAGGTGGTTTCTACAAGGCCTGACACATTTCAGTTTCTTGGTGAAGTGCTGAACATCTCTCCAGAGCAGGGAGTGCCAAAGAAACCACAGCAGGAATGAAAGGGACACAGAAGACAATGGGAAAGTTTTCTTGTTTTTTTAGATGAACTAACAAAATGAAGAAATAAAAAATGTAATTTTGACAATTGACATTTGAGAAGTTCTGAAGCTTGAAAATTTTGCAAAGTGACTTCCTCAGCAGAAAAATCACCTAGACAGTCATTGACCTATAATAACCATCAGTATAAAGGCAAAAACAGAAAAAAAATGAATCACAGATAAAGTAAAAAGCACTGATTCAGAACTCAGTAGATTCTTTAGCATAATTCTTCCATTTTCATTTTGGTTCTTTCATTTTCTTGTTGCAAATATAGCTCTATAAACCATAGAAATAAGCTGCATGCAATTAAAATGGCATAATAGCTGAGAGGAAAGTATTGATAATTATGTTAAAATCTATAAAATTGGAAGAGCCTAACACTGCTCAGAGTTCATGCTTTGTCATCTGTCAGCAATTGCAGCTCTATTGTAACCTAGATCTAAAGCTTCTCCTTCCTGAGCTAACTTCTCTTACAACTCGTGGGTTAGTGGTGATTTTTTTTTCCACTTTCAGTTTGTGCAATATAGTCCTCAACTCTTTTAACAATTTATGGGCCTGAAAACAGAAGAAATAACATTCAGCTTTAATGAAATATTTTGTGATATATTTTTGTGAGCTTAGATAGTCCATAGTTCTGCCATGATCCATCCTGTGCTCTTTCCCACAGTAAAACAGTTGGGGAAGTAAATTTCATCTCTATACACATCAGAGAGTTTGTGAAAGTATTGTCCCCATTAACCATTTTAATCACAGCAATAAAAGACGAACTGCACAAAGAATCTAGAGAACTAGAACAGGCGCTATCTGTGACTGGATCCAGCAATGAATTTAAGCACAGGCTTAAGAGCTTTGCTAGGATCGGGGATTTACAGTGCAATCAAAAAACTAGTGAAATCAATACAAAAACTGTTATTGATGTCACTGGGCATTGGATTGTGCCCTTAATGAACTAAGCAGAGGCTGCAGTGCTGCATCTGAAAAGCCTAATCCAATATTTATTATACTTAACTCAAGGGGGAACTGGATTTAGGTATTATTTAATACTGTAAATTGAGATTTTTCAAAAACATTTTAAGTGATGCTTGTAAAAAAGAATGTTAATTTCAAACTGAAGTCAAAATAACTATATATGAGCTTCCATCTAGCTGTCTTAGATGCTAAAAGCTGTGAATACAATGTAGCATAATCTATCACAAAGTAATGAAAAAAAAAGTACAAGACTATGAGATGTCTTGCATTATTCCCAGGTTGGTGGATATTGCCTTCTACTTTTTCATATCTGTCATTTCACTCTGACTCCCTGTTAAAGCCACAGTGAGTGCTGGTCAAATATATGCCCTCCACTCCCACCCTCACCCCTACTCCTTCAATCACTTTTTCCATTTGACATGAAGAGGTAACCTATATAATTCAGAGTCACTTATTCCATCAACACTGATAAAGCTCCAGAATTCAACGACTGGAATGCAGTGAAAGGAATTGTCTTATGATTCCAAGAAAGTTGCCATGTGAAGAGTCACCTCAAATATTTTCTGTTGAGAATAATATCTGATTTGTCTTTTTTTATCTTCTTATACTTATTTCAGTCCAGATATTCAGTCCCAGTTTCAGAAAACAGGCTGCCCCAACCAGTAGTTGAAACCTTTGAGAGTGTTTAATAACCAAAGATGCACTTCCTTGGCAAAGATTTTGCTTTCCATACAATGATAAAGGAAAGATATGTAATTTAAAGACATATACTTGCAATCCAGTCAATAGTAATAGTAATTAAACATGCTAGAACCACTTCAAAGATGACCATAATGACTCCATTCCGTCTTTTACCTTATGCATTCTGATGCTTTGATCTCATTGTTCGATTCCATTCTTCTTCTTTCTGTTATGAGGACTTGGAAGACTTGAACGAAAAAGGAAGGTGCTTATACCTTACAAAGGACTACATAAAATCCTGAAAAATCAGGTACAGGCAAAAAGAGGAAACAAGGTTTAATCTAAATAACAGTAAATGTGTTTGTTGTTACTATCAATAAGCACATTTATTCCATGTAGAATAAAAACAATTGGGTGTCCTTTAAGACCTTAAGTGAACGACAATAACTTTTCATATCTGAAGTGAATTGCTCATTTCAGTAAGTGTTTACATATTCTGGGCTTTCATGTCTTAAAATGCATCATTCTAACAATCATAAGAATCTAATTAAGTGCAAACCTTCCTTATGGAAGTACATAAAAGAAGGGTTATGACAGAATCATTGCATTGCTTCTTCTTAGATAGATACTTGAGAAGTTGATCAAAATTTAGAGGAAATTAATTTCTTAAGGATGGCTTGAACTGTGGAACAAAATGTTAAGGGTGCTCAAAAAGTTCTAGAGAAATTATTTGTGTATGTTAAATTGTATCAGACTAACCCATAAAGGGTTCAATATGTCAAGTTCATCATTTAGAGCCTGAACTTGCATATGCAGATTAGGCAATTGTCCTTGCATCTGACAGTATCATCTCTTTAAGGCAACAAGTAATGTAGATGGCATAAAGGTATAATCCTCAGATTAACAGTAATGATATAGATATAAATAGATATATACCTTTACAGTATACCTTTAGAGTGTTTGTCCCCAGGGGTGAGAGAAGAGCTATCAAATATGTCTAGTTTCCACATTTAGGTCATAGATAAAACCCAGTTAGATACCATGTCAAAGATATTAATATTCAAGCACCATTCAATCTTTTTTTTTTGTTTATAACCCATTTAGATTTATGCTGAAAATGTAATTCATAAAATCAATGCAGATTAGAACTGTAAGTCCAATGTTCAACCATTCAAATAGAATACTAGTCCTGCACAGGTTCATCTTTGTAACTTCTGAGTCCTCATATGGTCTTACAGCTCCACTTTCAAAGCCTCTTTAACTTACTTGCCATCTCTAAGTAAGGTCTCAGGGTAAAAGTCTTGAAGGAATCTTCATTTTTTTTTTTTTTTTTTTTTTTTTTTTTTTTTTGTGAAGAAAAATGAAAGCACAGGGCTACATGAGAGAAAACAGTTCTCCTAAAAAGCAGAATAAAATGCAGATGCATAAAGAAAAGAGCATGCAAATATCTTCATTGCGCTGTTATGAAACCTGAGTTTTAATATGTACTTTGGTTTCTCAAAATCTAAGTTTTGCTATTTTTCTCCTGTGAAGCCAATGTGCATACATGTCTCTGCCAAGTCTTCCCCTTCCCTGAATTTATGTTCAACCTTGGACAACCTTCATAATCTTTTTTTGCCTCAATAGTCATAGCCACAAAAGGAAACAAAAAGTGATGCCACTGGTGTCTTTATTAAAGAATTTGATCTCAGACGAATGCTCCTTTAGTATGGAAGCATTGACTATTATTAATGAATAACAATTGTTCTCAATCATTTGAAAAACAAAACAAAACCCAACAGCAACATAAAAAACCTTCTGCATCCTACTGGAAGACCTTACTGCACTGTGACAACTTTTCTTGATGTTGTTGTTGAAATAGGAGGGCTAATTTAATCATATCTTTGCCATCTTCCATAAACCACAGGCAGTACATCTCCCTGCGGACACAGACTTAAAGAAACACAAAAAAGCAGCAAAGTTTAAAAAGAATTTAGTATAGATTTTTTTTTCTTCTCTAAACATAAAAGGTCCTCTATAACCAGCTCCTGAAAAAAAAAAAAAAAAAAGAAAATAAAAAAGGAAAAGCTGTTATTATTTTTGGCAGTCTGCTAGCACACAGCACCATGCTGGCAGCACTGTCTTCAGTCACATGCACTTCTCTCCCCTTTCCAAAGTCTGCCTGTGAAACTTATTTTTATCTGGGAACAAGATCCAGTTTTGCCTGGGTTACCTGCTGAAATCTGAATAAAAAATATCTGGAACAACAGGGGTATTATCTATTTCATATGATCAAGAGAGGCATACCTAACAAACAATTCTCATAATTATTCTGGAATTCATTATGGAGAAAATGAACAAAAGCAGTATTTTCAGTTAAACTAAAAATTAACTTATAGTAGGAGTTAATACTTGCCAAAAAAACACCACAAAGGGGGTTGACCACTTAAAAAAAAAATAAATATTAAGGATAAATATCTAAAATAAGGATTATATTATACAATGTGGAACATATTAAACTTGTAATTTATTTTTTCTCTTAATATTGCTCAGTTAAATACACCATTAATAATGATAGAAAATTCTCTTTCATGATTCTGGATATTTGTAACAGATGTCCTACATCTCTCTGATGAAATCAAAGCTTTATTCCATTTTTATATGTGACGTTAACCTGAAATCAATGGTTTTGGAGTTTACCTTTGAGAATCATAGCAGTGGGGATGATTTCCCCTCATCTATGCTAAAAGTGAATTCTGGGCAAGGATCATTATCTAGCATGTCTTTGCAGTTAATGGAGAGGGGTGGAAATGGGTCACCTCTCTTAGGCACCATATTAGGATGAATCACCCTCTGGAGGTATCTAACTCCCTTCATTGATTACAGAAAGCCTTGACATGCAGCTTAGACAGGAGGCTAAAATTTTAGGCAACCAGTGTTATGGGAGATGACTCCTACATTTAACTCTAAGTGAAATATCAGGAATCAGGTTTTAATGCCCAGTTTTTAAAGCTATTTCAGCCTAAGCATCGTAAGACACAATTCATTTAAAGAGCTAAGATCCATTTTCAGAAGTAGCTTAAACATTTATATAGCTATTAACATGCATAAAGAGGCAAATAGACATCAAATGAGTATTCCAACTGGTCATATATGCCTAATTCCACTCCAAATCAATGCATAGATGGTTTTGAAAATCTCACTCGGCACATATCTATCTAAATACCTGAATACTCTGAAGAATCTAATCCTTGGTCTTTCACCAAATATAGAGGAACTAAAGTGAGGCTTACAAGCACCTTTTCACCCGTGGAAAAATTTGTCTCTTACCTTCACAGCTCAAAATCTTTTATTTTTGCAGTGCACTGAAAAGATAACCTGCTGCTCTTTGTCCCTGCAATAGTATTTCTGTGCATGCAAACAGAAGTGAATCCATCATTTTTCAGTCTGCTCTATCACATTGTGAAAACCTCCCTTGTGCTAAACAATGTCATTTCAATTGTTTTATTTTCCTTTTGCAGCACTAATTTTCAAGTGTTTCCCTTTTTCTCCTTTGGTATATGCCTATCTTCCATCTGCTTTTCATCCTACACTATGCTTTGAGTGGCGGATTGTTCTTTTATCACCATGTCTCATATATTCTTTTACATTGCTCTTCTCACCTCGCTTGGCTTTGCAACACCTCCCAATTTAGTTGCATCCATTAATTTAATAACTGTGCTATTGACTCTCATTTACAGATCATTAGTGAAGATAAAGTTGGACCCGGTGTTAGTCCTCAAGGCAGGTCATTAGACTCTTTCCTACAACTCAATACACCACTATTTATCATCACCTTTAATTTAAACTCCTGTAGCGACTTCTTAGCCTGTGTGAATGTACCCATAAGCATCTGAATTCAAATGAATTGCAATATTCAGACTTTGTGGAACACATCCATTGTGCAAGTACAACCTATAAGGCACCACAAATCCAACAGAGTCTGTTGTGATTCACACACACTACCTTGTCAGGTGATGCCAAGCCTTCTCCAGCCTATGGATGTGGAGATTTATAGGCAGAAGCAGTGAGTTTGGGTCCATGCAAATATATATGCTTTGATATGCAAGACCCTGATAATTCTATGAAGACTAATTTCTATATATTACATGATACATCAGTTAATAATTTATGCACAATTCATCTGTTGATGTTAGACTGGTTATACACTCTCACATTTTATTCATAAAGGTTTTTGTGGGTTTTTTTCTTTTTTGTTGTTGTTGTTGTTGTTTTGTTTTCTTATTCTCTTTTATTCTGATAAAAGAAAAGCAGGAAATACTGAGATGCTGATCACAAATGTCAAATTCCAATCATTTTTCCACCCAGAACTGCAGTATTTTTTGTATTATTACATATTATTGACAGTGAAACATTTCAGTGCTGCCTTCTCTGTAGGTTTCAGAGCACAGCAAAAATGCTGCATTCCCTATTGCTCATCATCCCAGAAAAGCCTTTTCTCTTTTGTACCAAATTTTCTTATGAGAAAAATGATGATGCCCCAGTCAAGGCATTTAATAATAATGGAAAAAATAAGTGTGGCTTGAAAGCTAGCTCCTTTTTGTTGCTGGCAACCCTGGGAAAGGCCAATCTCTTTCATGAATTCAGTTGATGTTGTGAAAGCATACCATAAGTCTGATTATTTTTTTTATTTTTTTTTTCCTTTATACTGACTTGTCTTGTTTATCTATCCTTTTATCTGACTTCCATTAACAGAAAATCTAAACTTATTAAAAAAAAAAAGAGAAACAGAATATGTATTCTCACAGCATTATTTTGAGATATGAGTATGACTATCTCTATTTTACAGTTAGAATACTTGGAAAATGGTGAAGAAGTTAGTGGTATCAGTTAAACAAAGAAAGAGGATTTTTTTGAGTTTGAGCTTAGTTTCTCAACAGCTGGGTCAGTTTTCCTTTTACAGTTGATGGATGATTAGTAAAGCTGTTGAATGTGTTAGGCTTTGAAGCTTAATTACCTTAAGCTTCTGGTGAGAACTGAGTTTTCATATCTCACTAGACAACCTTGGTAATCCTTCCCTCTCTATTCTTGGGTGTAACTTGAGCCATGTTTCAGTATCACCTGTAACAAAAATTCTTTCACTCAATACAGTACTCAGTACAGTACTTTCTTTTTGATACTGTGAAAATCATAATGGTTACATTTATGCTTCCTCCTTTCTGATAAAAAAAGAAAAAGAAAATGGTAGTAAACTCCTCTGTCATTCAGTAGATGAGGAAATGTTACAGAATTCTGCTGAGAGATTTCCTTACTGGAGTCTTTCTACTCACAGGTTTTATAGTGCAGATATCCCAACTGAATTAGGATTAATTCCTACCTACTTTCTCCACAGTATTACATCATCAAGCATCAGGGAAGAAGCAAGAAGAAATTAGTCAGTCAATGCCTGAATGTTTTGAAACTGAAAACCAAGAGACTACACACAAAGGAAACAGCTGGTCAATCAGTGTCATGCTTTACCCAGAGAAAAAATTAATCTGTTTAATTCTGTCAACCTCATTGTTTAGTTTTTTAGTGTTTTATTGGCAGACAATATTATCAGAAGATGTTGTAGTGTATCTATTTTTACCAGCATCAAGAAAGATTCTCCTCTAAAAATGGACCCTTTTTTACTTTCCACAACACTCTCTATGGGTAGTAATTTAATTGTATAAATAATCAGAAAAAATTATGTAAAAAGATTTCGTCTGAGGTGATAAATTTGTACAAGTATTTTTATTTCCCCAGATAACCCCCTAATTTTTAAATAATAGTTAAAAAAAAATATA